>CAJVPL010000104.1:0-43662 GCA_910591945.1 Ambispora gerdemannii
TTAATTGGTCATCATCGCTGACATCATCAAAAAATTATCACGTGGCACGAACTTTTGGGGGTCGCCCTGGTGGATTCGATTCTGATCGCTAAGTATCGAAATATCGTCTTAAAAATCACCGTATGAGATCTTTATCCCTGTATATTAATCTTTGCCATTTATATTAAATTTTGGCATACGATGATTTTCAAGGTCGATATCCTGCGATCGAAATCACGTGAAAATACCACCATTCGATTCGACTAGACATGGTAAATCGAAATGTTGCATTTTTCACGTGATTTCTATTGCAGGGTATCGAGATATTGCCCTTTAAATTGGCGAAAATCTGATATATCGTTACTTCGTCATAATACCCTCTTCGTCAAAATAGCCCCTTTTCCCTTATAACAAATTATTCAAATAAATAATTTAATAAGAACAAGGAGCAATAATACGTATAGCGCTTACTACTGTACCCCGTATTCCCCTTTTTATAGTACGGGTGGTATTATTTAACTCCGAATGCAGAGATTTTTGAATAGTTCCCGGGTACCAATCAGACACCTGATATCATAACATTAACAATAAATGGTCCAATAAAATCGCGATTTTATTGGAAACTTTAATATTAAAAATAATATGGAAAATAATATAATCAAATCTGAATGAATATAACATTTCTTTTGCTTTAGACAAAAATACCGCAATACTAGAAATATCTTTTTCATTAATCTTACTGTAAATCGCGGTTTATAGTTCCTCCTTAATAGTATCCTCCTCACACAGTATCCCCCGGGTACTATTCAAGTTAGTCTGTGATTTTTTGAATAAGGCCGGGGTACTGTAGTAAGCGCTATACGGTATAAGTTTATCTTGCATTATCAAATGATTCGAGATTAGAAAAGATGGTCAATTCTGGACAAAAACAACTAGAAGAATGGTAAAATTTACTTATATCTGTTCTTTTGATCCAGTCAAATTAAAATTTAGTCCAAAACCAACCTGTCCTGTTCAATATTTTCATAATATTGTGCATTTCAATTTATTTATTGTTGAAAACACTAAATTCTGAATATATTTTTTTTTGAAAGGTTTGATTCAATTTATCAATACATCGACTTCCATAATTATCGTACCATCCCTAAAAAAATTTACTGGAATTTTTATACATAAATATCAATTTGAATTAAATGAACAAATACTCATTTTAAACCTCAAAACTCAAGAATTTTTTAAAAATAATTTGACAACCATTTATTTTAGCCAATTTTCTAAAATTGAGTGATCTACATCAATTTAGTTATATTTGACCAACTGAAACTTCTTAACCAAGACCCAAATTCATACATGGATCATTATGTGCATAGTATAGAGCAAAATTTCATTTTATGACAGAAATTAATGCTCAAAATCGAACACGTCATTAATTCTATATTACCTATTCATCCAGTTCATCCAGTTCTTTTAATGCTCAATTATCACAAAAGTTATGTTAACTATTATATTTGAAAAAGACCCTCTTTCATGGATCCAGAGTCAGTAATCCCATAACGCTACCAGCTGTAGCTCCTGCTAACAAGCCTGAAATCGCACGAATACATCAAACCTCAATATAATATACCTCTTGAGTTGGAAATTTTTTTCGTTATATCGAGTTTTCTTATAAAAATTTGCTATAAAGGTAATTTAGAACAAAAGGTCTTTTTTTAGTTGTAACAAGGATTTCATTATATCCAGGTTTCGAGGTTTGATTATATATTTAAAGATTATTAATGGAGAAATATATTTACCAGTAGCAGAAATATGCTCATGTGTATTACCTTATGAGAATTTATGAACTTGGCGAGCATCTTTTATAGTAAGATCCTTCTGAATTTTAGGAAAAGGACAAAGCCAGTTTCATCTATATTTCAAATGTGGTTCGCAACGAGTGAATGTTCTTGAATTATTTGATAAAGCTTTTTGAAATGATCATTTATAATAATCAGATTAGTTCTTTGTGCACATGCTTCTGATAAAACCTGAATCACGTGAAAAAATAAATCTGAATAATCTTTTATAAAATGTGATCATCAGTCCTTATCAGACCCTATGTTGATAAATGAATACAGTCAAACCTTAATATAATGAAACCTGAATATAATGAAATCCTTGATATAATGAAAGAAAAAACCTTTTGTTTTAAAATTACCTCTATATAGCGAATTTTTATAAGAAAACTCGATGTAATGAAAAAAATTTCCAATTCAAGAGATTCATTATATCGAGATATGACTGTAATTACATTTATCACCTCGTACAATTTCCATAATGCAGTGATTTATTCCTGATCTCATTAATTCAAATCCCAATTTTTGCATATGCTTACAGTAAGTCACTAATTGTGCTTCTTGATTGCTCAAAACTGTTGCAGGACCAGGACGGTTGAGCAAACCATTAATTTTAACTGCACGTGTAAGAGTTATCTCTGAAACCCCAAAGCTCGTAGCAATTGCGCGTACACTGGGATGTTCAGTGTTAGCGAGCATCTTAAGAGCATTTTTAATAGCATTTTGATGAATGAATCGGTCAACTTCTGAATTTTTGGTTTGGCTTAGTTTTATTTCAGATCCATTTTTGGCACTAGCTTTAGTTGCAGGTTTTGGGCTCAATTTTAGCTTTTACGAGTTCATTTTTTTGGTTTTGGACTTTGCAGATTCATTTTTGGTTTTAACTAACATTGTTTTTATTTATTTAAACACATATAATTATTGTATTTGTACAGTTAGTAAAATAAAATAATTTAATTACACGACGTGAATCAAAGTACAGCCATGTGACTGAAGAGTTTATTGATTGCATGACATAAAAATTCGTGTATTTGGTGATTATATAGCTCACTGGGCTTACGGAATAATGCATGCCGAAATTCATCAAATGGTCACGAAAGTTCGAGTTTTATATTAATCCGCCATAATACTCCCTTTACCTTATAACCTACTTTGGAGTGGTTTATATGTTTCAATATGATCCGGGGTGATCCATTAATAACCTTATTCCTGGATTGTGTGATAGGTTATGTCACATACGTACGTGTACATATGTAGCACGGGTAGCAAAACCAATAAAGATGCGCAAATTTTTTGATCAGCCCGGCGAAACAAATCTGGCACAAGAAAATGAGAAATGCGAAAAATACGGCAAACAAGTGTCTAAATCAAATGAAGCACTAATAAAAAATGTTTGTGAATGAATTTTATATATAATCTTGGCTTCAGTCCTAACCCTAAGCTAATGTCATATCGAGGGGTGGCTAAAGCCTGGTGGACATGTGATGCGCATTTATCACAGTGTTAAAAGTTGATTTATTAGCGTTATGGTTTGGGTTAAGGTTCGAGTGGAGGCTAGTGTATATGTAAAATTGCCTCCCCGACATTTTTATTAGTGCTCCAAATAGATTAAAGCATACATTTTCCATAATTTCCATTTTTTTACGTTCGTGCTTCGGATTTGTTTTTCCGGGTCGATCAAAAATTTACGCATTCTTATTGGCTTGTTTCTCGGACAGATAACCGGATCTACCAGGCTTTAGCCAACCCCATATCAATACAATATTGATACATGTATTTACATTCGTAATCGTTATTGTATCACCGGATGACAATTATAAAAATGGAGCAAATTGCTAGTGATTCTCGTGCATTAGAAGTCATGCAGATTTTTTTGCGTAGAAAACTATTAACAATAGTAGCAATAAAAACGATGAAAGAGATGTCAATGACAATGAAGAAAATGGTATGACAAATAAGATGATGACGAGAAAGATGAAGATAAAGATAAACAAGATGATGATGAAGATGACAAAGATGGCGAAATAAAGGTAGAAGCAAGGATAGAAACTAGAGAATTCATGCAGCTAAGATTTGGTCATCGTAAATTGATGTAGTCTGTGCATACGTGGTGTTCAAAAGGCTATTAATGTTTCACACTTTTCTGTATTCAGCTCCAACAATTTAACAAATAAATAACTATTGAATATTATTATCATAACAAACAACCTTATCATTAACAGTTTTAATTTTGTTTACCAATGCACATGTTTCCATAAAAAACTTTAAATGGTGTTTTGTTGACCATTGTTGTAGATATCATGAAGCGACAATAGCTCAGTTCGGGAAGACAAAATATAAATGCATGTAAGCGCCAGTATAGCAGATTTGTATTATTTGATGTATTCGGTGATAACGATAAATATAGACTAAGCACCCCAATAATTTATTTTGGGCTTTAAAACAATATTAATAAAGTTAGATTGCACTGCACATGGTAATGCAAAAATTTTTATTTTTATAAAAGAACCTCATATAAATTTATAAATAGTCCACGTAAAAAAATCATATAAAAAAATCATATATTTATACTTAAAAGGTTATATTTTTAGAAGATAGAAAATGATAATAATAAAATTTATAAAATTGAGTGAATCGTGATTAATTCCAATTGAACAAGGTAAAAATGTTGAAAATAAATCTAATCGAGGAATCAATTTTCTACTGATTTTGCAAGTTTGGTTAATTTGTTTTCTAATTCCTCAACACGTCGAGTTAGAAGTTCGATTTGATTTCTGCATCCCTCACATTGGTTTGATAAAAACGAAGTACTAACTAAATTAATCGAACTTTCATCAATTATGGGATACGGTGTATTGTTATACTCAAATTGTGATGGTAATATTCCCGCAAGTTGTATATTAGTTTGAGTATTGAAATCAATGATGGGTAATGTTTGAGGCAATGTCGAAACGTCAAAATAATTTGAATATAATGATGTAGTGTTTCTATTTGAAAAACTAGAAAAATCAATTTCGTTGATCGTAAGTTCATTTCCAGGTTTTGGAGTTGAATGAGATGAAGATAAGTTGTCAATTTCGGGCGAATTCGACGATTTTGAACTAAGGCTAATTATAGAAGATGAACTATCCTGAGCAACTTTTAATTTGTCTTTTTGTTCATGTGCTTTTAATTTCTGTTCAATAGCTAATCGTTTATAGTAATTTCTCGCTTCTAATGCTATTTTCTTATATTCAGTACGAACATATTCCGGTTCTTTCAACCAAAATTCCTTTGCTATGGCTGATAATTGAGGTTGCGTGATTGACGGATGGTTTGAAGCCTGCAATGCTTTGTAAAAACACATTCTATAAGCGATAAATTCATTTGGCACACGTGATGTCTTTCCGGAAATATTAAGCTTTGTGATTGCTTTTTCGATTAGATTATAAAAAGTGATTTGTGGGGGAAATGGTATAGTGATATTAAGAGAGGATGTACTTTTTTTAACTGTGGAATTTACGTTTTCTTTCATAATGATATTTATTTTTTGTTATAGTTTTATTGGGAATTCTTAAGGTATTAATTAAAACCTTCACTCCAAATTCAAAATAAACAAACTACAGTTACGTATTTATAAAAAAACATGTTTAATATTAACTACTTAAATAATAGAATTCACCAATAGTATTTATGTTTATTATAAGATATTTATATTATGTTACGTACAGAGTAGCTTGATGCCACAACATATGATATTTCAATTACATGTAATAGATTAGAAGAACAAAAGATCAGAAGATATTTATGTTTATATCTTACAAATAGAGGGTTACATAAGCTTTTTTAAATTTTGAGCCACTTATTGGCGCTATATTGTTCTTTTATTAACTAAAACCAAAATAGGAGAAATCCTGTTCAGTTTTTTGTGGAAAAAAAAATTAGTTAAAAACACGTTATTTTCTATATGCATATTCATGTACTATTTATGGAAAAAAATACGTGTGAATGTTTCTTGAAGCATGGGTAACCATCATAACAAAGAATATGCATCTTATGCATTATTGTTAAAGTCAAAATGTTTTTTAAAAAACTTGAATCGGGTCGGAACGTTATATCAAATTTGAAGTAATTATACAAGAACGATACAAATATGGGAAATAAGAAATGCTGACGCAGAAGTATGTGAAAGTACGCTATGATATAATGCTTAAACTTTAATTTGGGACTAATTCTTCATAAAAGAAATTGGTGATAATGCTTTTTCTTCTGGTCATTTGATGAGATAATCCATAGCGACAACAATGTACTTATTACCTCATGCTGTTTCTAGTATTTTTTAGTACAGCTAATATGCCAAGTGAACAATTCAAGCTTCACAATGTAATTCTTACTAAATTAATGTCTTTGAGGTTAAATTAAGTAGCAAAGTTTACAAAGGGATAATTTCTTCAGTGATATATAATAGTCTGTGCTTTGAATTCTAGAATTCTATAGTAATTAATCAATGTCATGCACTCTTTAAGCAAGCTTTTTTGCGTTAACGAGAAATGATAATAAACTAAATTATATTTGTGAGATTGAGCATAACAATTAACAATAAAATAAATATGATCAATATGATGTAATTTTCGTATCAATAATCATTTATGATCGACGTAATAGAAATGTATGTATATGTACGTACATATATGTGATGGTGTATGACACATCTACAATTGAGGTAAATGTTACATTTATAAAAATTTCTTATTTTCTATGTCTCAAATTGTGTTAGTAGAACCATATGCAAGGAAGTGTTCTATGGCTTTTTGGTTCAATTTCCAAGTAATTTTTTTAAAGCATCTTTCGGATACACATATCTAATTTAATGGTCTTTTAAAATTTAATTTTAGACTTTAATTTGAGTGCTAAAAATAAATTGATAAGTTATCTTGTATAAATAGCATACATACACGCCCTTACAATAAATTACCAAGATAACCAATAAAAATAGAAAATTTAAACCTTAATTTCCAGTTATTTGTTCGGCAACATGATGTACAGTACAAAATCTTGTTAGTGTACAGTAAATAGAATGTCGACGTTCTAAAGATATTTTATGTCACAAAACGGCACCTCATCATAATTAATCCATAAAAAGCCAAGAACAACCATTGATTTGGTAGTAAAACAAAGTTTCTTCTAAGAAGAATATACTTTCTCCTTGGTTCAGCTCATAAAACAATGATGATATACTGCAGATGGATTATATGGTTGATATGTTAAAAAATCAAGTAGAGATGCGAAAATTGTATATTATACTAATTCTATCGTCAAAACTATATAAAGTGAAAAATTATAGGCTAATTCATCTAAAAAGTCATAATAATTCTTTTTTATTTGAGATTGATGTTGACGTCAACAAAAAAAACCTAAACTTGAATTTGTTTTTAGTATAACCAATAAAACTTCAAGTTTCAAAATGAAATTTCTTCAGAACTTCTTATTCGTCCCTCCATATAATCACTCACTCTCAATTACAACAGAGGAAATTAACCTCCGTATAGTCACAGCTTCTTTAAAATTATACTTTTCTGGTCCTGTGGTGTAACAACTGTACTAAATTAATGATATTAAGATTAAATTAAATGGCAAAGTTTTTACAAGGGTGAGTATTTTATACACTGACATACAGTAGCATTAACTCTGATTCTATAGTACAGTCAATTATAACGGCGCTGTATACATTGTATTCGGATATTCCGATTTTTAACTATTTAAAAACGCCCTATATACCGAAATTTATAATATAAACACTATATACCGGCTCAAAAGTGCCAATCCAATGCGGCCGTTGTAAACGACTTTGACTGTAACGAGCGAAAGTTACATGCATATAACTTGTTGTTCTATGGTGCCGGAACTCTTAGATCGACAATATGTTTCATTTATCCATCATAGAAAAAGGTTCTCTTTGTAATATTACTAGTTAAATTTTAGAATTACTTCTTAGTTAAGAATGATCAATAATACAGTTTTTTTGTTTTCTATTATCGTCATAATTTATGATCGTCAATGTACATCTACATGCACGTATATGTATATGTTGTACATGTATGTACGTATACGTAACGTATTTTTACATTTCTTATTTTCTATGTTGTTGTGTTATTTACCAGATTAACAAAAGCAAGATGAAATAACTTACCATTATTCCTAATTGCTCACAAAAATGAGAAATTACCATAATTGATCCAACAAAAAGCTAAAAAAATTATTGGTTCTTCTAAGAAGAATGTTCTTTTTTGGCTTCATCTCAAAAAAAAATGATGATATTGTGCAGATAATTGTGGGGGTTGATATGCTGAAAGACCAAGAAGGGATGTAAAATTAAAAGAAGTTTATGCAACTTAATTATATATAAAAACAATTAATACAAGTGATGATATTGTTTTGATTTTATATCTATGATTAAAACTATATCACAATTCTATCAAAGTCGAAATTAAAACTATATACAATTATATCACAGCGGAAATTAAATTATATTACAATGCTATCAAAGTGGAAAAAATACAAACGAATTCGTCAGTTATCATAATTCTCTATTTGAGATTAATGTTGATATTAAGTATCCTCCCTTGTAAAAACTTAAACCTTGATTTGAGACTGATGTTTTTTTAGTATAAACAATATTTCATCGTGACTTTAAGGTTAAATTAGGTGGACATTACTTTAAATGAGTACAATTAATTATTAATACGTACGTATATATGATACACTTTTAGAATTACCAATTAAAGTCAAAAAACTTCATGTTAATTGGATATGATCGATTTTTATTTATTAACACGTAAAAAATCATGACTCATTATTGTTCTAATTGTATATCAGTACAAATAAAGTGATACATTTTCTTCAACTCTAAACTCATTAGATAATTATATATCATGAATGTGATAACCTTCTTAAATACGGAGTAAATACAAAATTTAATCCGATATAATAATCAAAAGGACTACCTTATCATTATGTTGGATTAAATGTTGGGTTTAAAGAAGTCTATCGAATTAGTACATGTAACATACAATCATTAGATGTCATGCATCATATGATTATATCCGCTTGTCATACATGTAACGGTAATTGGAGATGATTAACCAAATATAGACATAATACAAATCTTGTGTACAAGAAAAATGTAGAAACAATTGATCAATAACGGGAGTATTTTTCCGAGATGATAGAAACTTTCGATTCCTAATCTCTCGATTGAAGTTCCAGGTAATTTTTTGAATTACATTTTTTGCTATGATAATCATGCAAACTTAGACTACAATTTTTTTCTAAAAATATAATTCACACGCTCTTTACATAAACTGTATGCATCCGTAAATAAAGAGTAAACGTTACTAAATATATTTCTGAATTATTTCTCTTGTCCACAAAAATGTGAGTTTGCCATAATTGAACAAACAAAAAGCTAAAAATAAGAATGTCGTCTTGATAGCGAAGCAAAGTTTCTTCTAAAAGGAATAATCATTCTCCTCGGTTTCAGCTCATAAAACAATGATGATATAGTACAGATGGACTATAGAGTTGGTATGCTGAAAGAACCAAGAACGCTGCAAAATAAAAGAAGTTACGCAACCCTCTTTCTATGAGATGTATTTTGGCTTAATTATATATTACAAGTAATTATATTGTGAATTATATAAATTATATTGTAGTGATTTCTATAGTAAAGCTATATCAAACTGAATATAAGCGAATAATTAACTACTGTATAGGTTGTATTTAGTACTCACTCCAATAGAAAAATCATTTAGTATAACCAATGACTTTTACGTAAAATGAACAATTCAAGATTCACGATGCAATTTTTTTCAAAAGTTCTTATTAGTAAATTAATGGCTTTAAATTAGGGTCCCGGATCGGATCGGATTCAGACTAAACCCCGGCAGGTTCACTATTGAGCCGAATTGACTCAGTCAGGTTGGATATTGAACCGAATCAACTCAGATAGGATCGGATTTGACTTTTGGTCACTAAGCGATTTTCATCTGATTATTTTCAATAATAGAGCAAAAAAAAATATCGGAAGTTTTTCAAAACTCTAGCAAAACTTAAAATAAAAACGTGCAATAACGACATTTTGTATCATCCTTATCCATTAATTTATCAAAATAATCCTATAGTCTGCCTGTTGATATGTCACAAATCGGTTGATTACCATCCCCATTTTCTTCTTTTTCTCTATTAAACTTTCTACGCTTTGATTTATGAGGTAATTCCTCTCGTTACTAGACGTAGTGTCTCGTAAGTAAAAAAAATCAGTGAATCAAATCAGCAAATTCAATCTTCAGATCATTCGGGTCATTAGGATGTAACCTAACCCGGAATTTAATTACCCATCTGGACGACCCGAAATTCAATGACCCAACTCGGATTCATTCAGGTCAGTTCAGAGCAGTGTTGGCACTTTGTCATTTAAAAATAAATGGCAATGTCATATGACAAGTCATTTTTGTCATAAAGAGTCACTTGGCTGAGTGCAATAGAAACGGTGTAAATTGTATTAGAATTTATTATATAATATACACCGTTTCTATTGCTCTTAGCTCATTTATTTATGAAGATAAATGACATTTGTCATATATAAACTCACATGATTTTATAAACCAATCAGATCAATGAAACTATTATATATATAATACAATCTAATTCAGTCATGTGATATGTCATTTATTTGTCATTTATAAAAACAAAGTTTATAACTTGTCATTTATAACTTGTCATTTTGTCAACTTTCAAACATAATGTCATTTATTGTTATTTTAAAAGAACATGTCATTTATTGTCATTTGTCAACACTAGCTCAGACCCATTCAGAGCATTAATTTTAGATTAAATTAGATGACAAAGTTTTTGTATGAGAAATTAAATCTATAGTAATTAGAAATAGAATCGAAGACACACATAGATAACTTTTGATCTTTTTCTAACGTATAGTCCGCATGGAAAATAATGACACAGTTTTTTAAAATAAAAAATTTAAGAAATAAATATACATAAAAATTATTTTCAGAATGCATATAATATCAGCATTCAGTTCAGTATATCCTCTCTTTGCACAAATACAGATTTGAATTCAATTTGCATAGGGATAATGACTCTAAAAACTACTTCAAACTAATACAACACAAAACCATCTATAACATGTTCTACTTTTATGTTAACATCCACACTTAAAAATAACTATATATTATTTATAATATTGAGATCCAACAATACCAAAATACATATTGCATTTATGAAAATTTTTTAAAAAGAGACTCATTTACAGGAATCACCTTTGCATAATTGCAATGAAATTAGTCAAAAGTTCTTCAAGACCTCAGGGTCCAACTTTTTTGATAAAAAAAGTGATTATTGCAAGTAAACAGAAAATATATTAACATGAATCATCAGGTAATTTATTATGTTTCAAGCATACCTCAGCAGATGCACTCAGTAAAAATCTCTTTATTATTTTCTATGTGTACTGCAATTTTAAGCGCGTTTTTGTGTTAATATCAATGAATCCTATCTGAAGCTTATGCAGTACGAGTGATTTAAAAACAGTTTCTATTTTGTTTTGAAAGCTTAATAACATGTAATCGTAATATAATCAAGAAATTTTTCAATGACGAATCAAATCATAATACTTTTTAACAAAAAATGATAATGAATAAGCTTAATTTATTATTACAGAATAAGTAATTTTTATCAACTTATAAGATCAAATAAACACCAAATAGTTTTACCAATTTTTTTACTATTGATTAAATAAATAGAATAGTGGAAAACATATTCGAAAATAATATAAAAAGTTACAGGTTGTAATAATATTGAAAAGATATCTGATATAACTTGTATATACTGTCAATTATTAAAAACCAATTAAACTTTTATTAATCTCAACCAGAATTGGGAGGCTGAATTTAGACAGTAATTGAAATTTTCAATTTATTTTATGTTAATCTAAAGACAATAGGCTAGATTTTAACATATATTTTTGAAACTATTTTACTACTTGTAAAGTCATTGTAAAAATTTTATAAGCAAATTACATTTTAATTATAAAGAATTTTTACAATTAATTTATTTTAATTTCAACATGATACACACATCTACAATAAATTACCGGGATAACAAATAAAAATAGTAAAAATTGAAATGAGTCACCGTATTTCACCGCACAAAGTATCCCCCTGTAAAAAATTTAAACCTTAATTTCCAGTTATTTGTCTGCAAAATGATGCACGATGAAAAAGTTTGTTACTAATTACATGTAATTGCTTTGAGTTAAATTTGGGTTTAAATTTTCTACATTGAAGAGCACTTTATTTGATAGACTAACGCTGATGGACGATAGAATTAATTGTTTTTGTTAATGTCACGGATCTAACTTATTGTTATTTACTATTTTAAATTGTATATCCATATTGATATTACCGCAAGCAAGTTAGATTCTTATACATGTCTATAATTTTCGTTACATCTTATGGTTACCTTTTGGAAGTTAAAATATATTTATGATACTAATTGTAGGCATATTGATTGAGTTAATCTTAAGACTATGAGTTACATCACCAAGAATGAGACATTTCATCTAAGTCATTGACTTTGTTTCCAATTTCGTAATTTTTTCTTTGCAGCAATCGCAATCGCATTGTTCATGTTTTCTCGCGTTGCTTTCTTTTTGACTCAAATTTTGGCTAAACTCATAACTATCATTTGAGCCCATTAGAGACTCCGTAATTTGATCTATATAAACAGATTGGCAAAAGGTTACTTTTTTTATAAATATCAATTATTGGATGTAAAGAGAATATTACTTACAATGCTACATTATTTGTATTTTCATATTCTGAAAAACTTGGGATTAATCCTATTCGACAGCAGAGAGTCTGATACAAAAAGTATCAGTTGCAACATTGGAAATAAATTATTGTTTCTTAAATCCAGAAAGTTCGTGAAATCAATGAATACTTGGTTTAAATTCTGGTTCATACTCTGGTTTAAATTTTGGTTCATATTCGAATTATTATTTTTGGAAAAATCCAAAATATGGGAAGTGCGTTTTTCAAATAATCTTTCTCTGTGAGGTGTGGTTTTAAATGACTTTGAATTATTTGCTTGTAATGGTTTCTTGCTTCTGCCACAGTTCCATGGTATGCATGGCGGACATGTTCTGGTTCATTTACCAAGATTATTTAACAAGCGAGGAAAGTTGAGTTTGAAAAAGTGCTTGATCATTAAATAAGCGAAGTTCTTTACGATGACGAAACCTTCATCACGACCATTTTGAAATGTCTGTAACAAAACCTATGACGAATGCTTTCTCCATGGCCACTTTGGAAATGTAAGTGGCGAATGACGAATCATCTGAATGACAATTTTGCAAACTAAACCATAAAACAATAGGTCAAGTCAAGCTTTATTAATTTATCGGTTTATTTTTTGCATAATTTTTACCAGACTTCTCAAATTTTCATAATGATGGCCAAATTCAGCATAATTTTGATCGTCTATGGCCTTCAGCCAATCAAAAACATGTACTAGATTTCTAAAATGTAACATTCTTTTAAAATTCGGAATAGAATTTGTACATGTGATTTTAGCTATTATTTTGATTGGTCATAAGGTCTCATCACAGGTTTCATAAATCGTCATGTGATTAAATATATTATTTTGATTGGTCAGAAGGTTTTGTCATTTCGCCTGACGAATGACGTGACGAACCTTTCATCATTATGAAAACAGTTTCATCAGGTATCATTATATACGATGCGATAAAAGTATTAGGCACTCGTGAAGTCTGCACAGACGTTTCGAGTTTTAAAATTTGCTTTCTCGATTAAATCTTTTTCCGTAATTTCGGGAGGGGATTTTGTATTTTTTGATTAAATTTGTATTTTCCATTTTTATTTAACTTAATTGAACTCGAAGGCCTAACAGGTCGTTTAATAAGATCTTTTATGTTAATCTATAATTATTAAATGTTGCTCGGAGCTCGCATCAGAATTTTGTATCAAATAATGATTTTCTTTCACATCCAATTAGCGTATATTTATTAATTAACATATATTTAACTTCCATTTGTGTTGTTTTATCGGTATTGTGTTAAAAAAAAGAGCCATACCTAATTGCGCATATACTAGTGATACAAGTTGATGACGCGCCGAGGCTGAGACAAATGAGGCGCGGGCGGATCGACCTGGCAGATAGGATTAAGCATAGTTCGTTCAGATGATAGACGGGACTAATTATGATAAGATTTACATACAGTGCTCGTCAGAAGTAACGTACTCCCCCCCCCCCCAACTTTCCATAGATTATATGTAATGTACCAAAATTTTCCGAGCACAGCCATTACAAATGCTGATCGTTGTACTTTTTATAGATTGGTAGAGCTTCTATATTGCACATTATGTTCATAAACTTTCATGTCCCAAATACAATGAATCGTTCACTTTATGGTGCATAAAATCTAAAGTCATCAAACTTTTGTATTTTATAAAATGTATTAACTTCTTACTAAAAAAATAAATACAAAATTTAATCCGTGAATATGTTCAGAAAGGCCTATTCTATCATATTCACGGATTAAATTTTGTATTTACTTCTTAGTAAAGATGTTTATCCATTTTATTAAATACAAACGTTTGATGACTTTAGATGTTATGCACAATACCTTTATATTACTTAAATGCGCATAACGCGCGTAATTTTAATCTGTGCTCGGTTCCTGATCACGTGAGTGTGATCAAACCAATAAGGATGCGCAAATTTCTGATCAACCCGGCAAAACAAATCCGACACAAAAAATGAAAAATGTGTAAAAGACGGGAACCAGATGTCAAAATCTAACTTGGAGCTCTAATATAAAATGTCGGGAAGTAATTTACATATAACTTTGTCCTCCACTCTAACCCTTACCCTAACTCAAACGATAAAAGTGACCTTTAATAGTTTGCCGGCACACGTATGATTTGCGAACTGAGCACAAAGAATAATTACGCGCGCATAACGATAACGATAAATATAATCTGTGCTCGGTATGCAAATCACAAGCCAATAAAGATACGAAATTTTTGATCAGCCTGACTAAACAAAGCCGACACAAGAAAACGACAATGTGAAAATACGGAAAACAGATGCCTAAATTTAACTTGAAGCTCTAATAAAAAATGTTTATGAGGCAATTTTACATATAACTTTAACTCTAATCTTAATCCTAAACCTTTAATAGTTGCCGGCACTTTATCATACACGCTATCTGAAACAGTGTTATGATTTTGTGAATGCAAAAGAACAGATAAAATGGTTGGTTGAGGTTGTATTTTTAGAATGTCAACAAACATGTGAGATAGTTTCGATGGTTTTTATACTGATTATCTGGTTATGATTGTAAAATACAATATTTTAACTTTGGAACGAAAATATTTAGCTACTTGCGAAAAACTATTTTACGATTTTCGGGTCAAACCAACCCGAACAGAGCTTTAGTATTAATGCATTAAATACTATTAATAAAAAACATTGATTACTTCTATTCTAAATATTTCAAACTTTTGAGTGTTGGTTCACAAGATATCACGTAAAATGAAAATATTTAATATGCATATTTTATGTTTTGCATGGTGAGCTAATGCGTAAAATTTGAAATTTGAAATTATCTAGAATAGGGTCTCACAAAAATTTTTAATTTTATGTGTTCATCATGTTAAAACTTAGCATTGTGACTAATTTTTTATTCAAAGTTAGTGTTAGTATTTCACATGATTTGATTAAAAATAATATTTAATTACATGTACATGTAAATTATATCATTCCTTTGTACATGTATTATCTAAATTGTGAGATGACGGATATATATCCCAGCGGCAAGACCAAACGAACTTAAATACTAAATACATGTACAATAATCAAAAATAAATTGGTGTTACTTTGTTTTCATGCTTGTAAAATATTTGCTGCTTACTGTTTTTGACTTGTAAAAGCACAAAGTTGACGAAATACAAAAAGCTTTAAGATAAACCATAAAAAGCTGGATTATTGTTAGCGTTAGCGTCAAAGATGTGGAGAGCAATGAGGTTACTATATAAAAAAATACATGTATATAGAATGAAATTACAATTCTGAAGTAAAATAAATTTATCCGAAAACAGGGTTTGCCCACGCGACATCAATTTCTGGAAGTATCTTAGGCAGCACTCGGAATCGAGCACGCGACACTTGTGTTACCCAGAAAGACACCATAGGCAGCGTTCAAACCAACCGAGTCAAAGTTACCTTTGGCGAAAAAATTGGTTAAATTCATAAATTTAAATTACTATGATAACGATAAAATTAATAATAAAATAAACCAATATTTAATTTTTAGAAAACTGGATAAAAATGACTTTCTGCTTCAAAAATTACACCACCAGAGTTCTCTAATGCTATTTACTACATACACGAGAGCTTTAAAGCAAGTGTTCCTCCATAGTGATAGTGCCTAGTAGCGATGATAAGTAAAAAATTTCAACATGATTAATATGTATCTCAACGGAAGGCAGAAGACCATCCCTATAATGTAACCATAACAACAGCATTAAGATTCCTCTGGAAGCAAATCAACTTACCGAAGCCCGAAGTCGAAAAAATTCCCCACGCGTGAATTTTAATGGATGCTTCACAGAATGGAACACTTTTTTCCTACCGGGACACACCCACACCTTTCTTTCTCGCTGATTTAGGTGAAACGAACACTCGTCTGAAAAAATTACTCGATCCCAGTCAAAGTTCTTATGCTTGTTCGTCCACAATAGTTGTTTTTTTATGCTTGTTAGTAAGTAGAGGTTTGGAAAGCTGATTTGTATATTTATCCACAGCTTCATGCAGACGTCGCTGAATACTATCCACACTAACGTCGACGTTATAGTTTTTCATTTTATGTTGTATTTCAGTGGAAATTACTTTTTTGCAAGCTCATTTATTTTTTTTTTTATCTTGGTTTAGAGCTGTAATTCGTTTCTGACTCGATTTTGGTTCATTATTTAAATCTTTTGTTTTATTCCATTTTTTGATTATGTTAAATACTGTACCTTTAGCACAACCGATGTACTTTGCAGTGGCTGCAAGTCTAAGCTTTAGACCTTCGGGATGGATATCGATATGTAAAAAATGATTTCATAACGCTTGTGTAAGGGAATTTACGATGTAGTGCTAGTTAGAAGTTTGATGAACAGTATATGTAATTAGATTATCAACTAGCCTATAAAAGACATCAATGATCAAAACAATAAACCTATAGAATCATAGTGATGTACATGTACATGTACATGTACGTATTAGCGTTAGATTCGGGATTTTTTTCCGAATGCTTTTATACATGTACATGTACGTATGTTGATGTCTGCAATTTTGTGATGTTTGATGGTGTCGTCGGCTACTTTTCTAGACACCCCGTTTAGAATAAAAAAAGGTTTTCCATTCAAGAATAAATATAAACGAGGTGTTTCCCTTTTTGCTTGTTTTTTTTCTTCACCTTATCCTTATTATTTCAAAAGATGAATGAATATTCAGATTTAGAACCAGGCAGTGCATCTACACCTAATAAGAAACATTTTCCGATGCCAATAACTACGTATCTTAGTATTATTGGCGAAAATTTGATCCATTTATCTATTAAGTATTCGAATACATGTAATTGCAAACATGAATTTATCTTAGATCCTCAAATAATAATAAACGAATTAATGAATGAACATCTAACCAGTCAACCTTTATATCTTAATTAGAACTTGATTTTTACTGAGCAATTGTGTCCTTTATATACCCTGGCTTATAGAGATAGACAGCATTTTTTATCACAACTCAGTTAATATATAAATAAATGCTATCATAGTGATATTTCTAGGGTCTTTTCTCCGTTATACAAAGAGTTAAAAAGTATTGAAAAGGAAATGTTGCGAGTCTTAATTAACTTTATGGTTAAAATTATGCAGTGAAAATTTATCGATTTTGTGCTAATAATAGAAATTATTCTAGTTACAAGTAATAAGAATCAATACAAAATTCTTGATTGCATTGTTGTTACGATCTACATTTCATGTATTATTATCGGTTGTAGTTTCGGGATAACATTTCATTTTCAAAAGAATGGCTTGATGCAATTTCTGATGGTAAAATTCATAAAATATCACATTAAGAAATTACTAAGGGAGAACATATTGGTGATAGTTCATTTAAACGTTTAGTTAGCTGAATGCACTTCAATATTCGAAAAAATTGTACTAAAAAGATCAAAAAAGGTTATATTAAAGGAAAAGATAGCTTCGGCGCATTTATCAAGGAGGTAGTTATTATATTAGTACAGATTCTTTAATAAGTTAAAATACAATATTAACTTATTGGTGTTTAAAGTTAAAAACACGTAGTAAGTTGGATCATGCGAGTATTATTCATTTATACTGAATCAGTGAGAGTATGTAAAAAATCACTATGGAACAAATTTACTTGATGAATATTATTAATTCAATTTTTCGTTTCAAGACAAAACTCCTATTTTCTGGTAATGCAATTCGCAAACAACGGGATGTTGCGTGAATGTTTGAAAGAGAAATGCGATACTTTAAACTGGACTACTAGCCAAGTAAACGGCTGATGGTATTCACTATTTTCACTCGTACAATATAATTCATTGAGATTTGGTAATGTTTATTATGTTTAAGTAAATTTTATTTGGTAATAATTCATCAAATTTTTCATTTTTATATAAAGCATTCCAAAAATAATTTATTACACGATGATCAAATAAAAATCTCGGATTTCGATCTTTCTAAGAACATTAATAGTTTATCCTTCAGTGCTTCAGATGACATCGTATATTGAGCCTAGAACGTTTACAGACATAAAATATAAGATATTTACAGTACAGTTTAGGAGTATTATTCTGGAAAATATCGAGCTGCCGTGTCCCTTTCGAAGGTCATAATCAAATAGTCCTTATAAGTCTAATTATAACTGAATTACGTGAAAATACACCTTCTGATACTCCTGCTAAATACATGGAATTATATCAGCATTGTTGGGAACTTCAACCGGAAGGTCAGCCTTTAATCCAGGAGGTTTGCAGTAGATTGATATCAATTATAATTTTACGAAAACTTGATTTTAAATTTCTCCATTTACTATTAATCTCATTTACAGTATTTACCTTACTGAACAGAATTTACAAATACAGCTAAACCTTCTCTAATCATACCTCTTATAAGTCACACCCCTCGTTAGTCACCATCGTTTTCTGGTACCATTTATATATAAATGTTGTGAAAAACTACTATTTTCTTCAACAATAAGCAGCATTTTTATTAAATAAAGTCTTATTTTTTTTTGGAAGTGCTTCATCATGAATTTGTAAGTCACTTGATATATCTTCATTCTCTTTGATTTCGTGTGGTTTATTATCATCGAAATCGTTTGGAATATACAAATAAACACTTTTTGAGCCTAAAATTCGATATGAAAGAATATTTATTAACGTGAAATAATAATAATATGGTTTGTATTTCAAAATAGAAAGAATTGAAATTAATTTCGTAGTAAAGATTCGACTGGTGTAAACTGTATTTAGTGGAGATGTTGTTTTTGATTATATGTAGGGATGTTTTTTTTCAATTTTATTTTATCAAGTTTTTTAAATTCTAACTTTCTAGTTTAACACTCCTTAATCTATATACTCTCTTTCTGACTTAAAACAATATGTAAGTTCATATAAATTTGATTTCTTAAAAGAAGAAGTAAAGTACATTGATTCTCACAATCAAAAATAAAATTTCAAAAAGTTAATCAAATTCAGTTATCACTATTTTTATTATTATTACAAAAGCAACAGTAGCTATTGATAGCAGAAGTTTACAATCACCATTATTACTATTAGCAGCAGCTAGCAGTAAAAAAAGTTCTTTATTATTGTTATTATTACAAAAATAAAAAAATGGCAAGAATTATTATCACAAAAAATATTCTTTGCCAACTTTGATATTGTTATTATTTTTGAGTTTAATATTATTATTACTATCAATAATATTAATTTTTTTATTATTATTATTAGTAACTTAAATATTATTATCATTATCATTACAAAATATAATATTAAAAGAATTTTTCTATTTAATATTAATATTAATATTTAAGAAATAGAAAATAATAATATATAAATAATTATATTATTATAAAATTAAATAATTTAATTTTTAGTCTATTTTTGATAGTTTTATTAATATTAAAAACATATTATATAATCTCTTAGTTTATTAGAATTATTAAAATTTTTAAATTCAAATTTATATTAATCAGTAATAAGTACAAGTATTTTAAATATTTGGTAATTGAATTCGTTAATAAGACTTGTCACAAATATATAATTTGCAAAATTAATATTATTTGTCTTATTTAAATACTAAATTATAATTTGTATTAATATCTTATAATTTATTTATTTTTTATTTATTCTTTTAGTAATTTGAAACTCTATTTTTTAATTATTTAATATATTTTTTGAATAATTTTTCATATAAATATGTGTTATTTTATATATTAAATAATAAATATTATTTCAAATAAATATTTATTTATAATATTTTTACTAGTAAATTATTTATATATATTAAAATAAGTCTTAAAATATATATGATATATACTGCTATAAGTTTATTTACTAATTATTAAATTAGCTTATAAACTTGAACTTGAATTGAGAGATAGTAATAGACTAACAAAAATATTAAAAAAAAGAAATATCTAATATTTATATCAATTTTTATAGAAATTGTATTTACTTAGAAAGAATAATAATATAAGAGTTATAAAAGAGCAAAGATCAAAGAAGAAAAAGAGTATAAAGAAATAATAAAGAAAATTTAAAAGGCTAATTTTTTATACTTGCATAAAATTTTCCAAACCTAAGATAATATAATTAGTAGTAATAATAACAAAGATTCTTTCACTTTGTTCTTTTTACAAGTCAAAAATATTCATTAACAATTAAAAATTCAAATAACAAATTAAAATACTTAATATTCAATTTTAATAATTCTAATATAAGCATAATATAATATAAAACTTAATAATTTAATAATAGAGATTTGTTTGATATAATACAATAGAAAATTCAAAATTAATAATAATAATTTACTTAATATAATATAATATAAAGTTCAAAGTTAAAAATAGTAATTTACTTAATGTAATATGATATAAAGCCATTAGCAATTTGTTAGATATAATATAATATAAGATTACTTATACACAAAATTTAAAGTATATAAAAAATATAAGAAATTTAAAAGAAAATTTTTGTAAAAGAGATTTTTATTTTTAGTTACAATATGTTAAGTTAATTCTCAAATAGCATCTCTATTTATATATTTTTTAAAAATATAAAAAGTGTACTAAATAAGTAAAAATGAAATAACTAATTATATAAAATTAAAATAAAAATAAAGTAAAAAATCAAAAAAATAAAATAATTAAAAGTGAAATAATATATATAAAAGTGAAAAATCAAAAAAATAAAATAATTAAAAAGTAAAATAATAAAAAAGTAAAATAATAAAAAAGTGAAATAATAAAAAAATGAAATAATATTAAAGAATTTTTACTATTATATGAATATTTTTAGAATTTTTATATTTTTTAATTATTTTTAAAATTTGTAATATTTATATTATTATTATAATATTTATATTACTATTGTAATATTTAATTCTTCTTCAAAAATTTTGCTTCACAAAATTAATCTTAAACTTGTCTTCTATATTTATTGATTTTTTTTATTTAATTGATATATCTAAGTAAATTAGTTTAATAGTAATATAAATTTTTTAATTTCAAATATTTTAAAGATCTTTATAATAGAAATAGTTATTTACAAAATTTATATTTTCTAATTTTTTGATGAATAGATTTCTTTAGTTATTATAAATATTTTCTATATTTTTTTGATTGATTGTGAAGTATTTTTCCAATTTTAAAATAATATTTCAATTTTTGTTTCTTATTTGTTTTTTGATAATAATCTTTTTTATATATTATCAGTTAATTCTGATTATTGCTCTTTAGTAATTTTTATTATTGATAAAAAATTTCTAAATTCAATCAGTTCTGTTATTTTTAATATATCAAGTATTGGTATAAAAGAAATTATAATTGAGAAATTCAAAACAATCAAATACTTTAGAGAATGATAATAAGTGATTTTTCTCTAGTATATTCAATATCAAAGTTAATATTATTTTCATAAACTCATTCTGATATTTTGTCTTTGTTGTTATTATTGTATATCTTGATAGTGAAATTGATATCTTTGATTTTAATATCACTATAAATAATTATTATATTATCTAAATTGTTTTCATCTGGAATTTTTACACATGATTTGCAGATACTTTATCATTAAAAATTATATTACTTTTTATTTAATTAATTTTGTTTTGAATTTTATTGTATAATTAATAAATTTCATTGAGTAAATTGATAATATCAAGAGTTTAAAGAGATATAATTTTAATATTTCTAATTTTTTTCAATAGTTTATCTAATTTAGTAATATATATTAATTAATTTTTTGTTTTTGTTGATTTTCATAAGTAATTAATTAATAATTGCTTGTTCTGATGTATACAATTATCACAATAAATTGAATTATAGATAATGAGATAATTTTCATATAATTTAATATTAATAAATTCAAATTTAACAAGTTATAATTATCATTTTGAAAAGATTTTTTGATAAATCAAATAAAAGATTTCAGTAATTAAAATTTTTCTGCTTTATTATATTCAATATATTTGATTTAATTTTTGATATCTTCTTCTTATATATATTGAAATAATATTTTATTTTCAATTTTATTGCAAGCTGAATAGATATTAATTAAGAAAAATTGCTCTTTGAGCAATTTAAATAATTCCAAAATTCTTGTACTATCCATTATAGTTAATTAAAAGATGCATTATTTATAGATACAGAAAAATCATTTCTTATAGTTACTAATAATATAAATAAAGTAATATATATATAATTATTTTTTGATAATACATTTATTATAGATTAATAATTTTTTTCTATTCATTTAAAAGTATATTTGAAATAATATTTTCAATATATTTTTTATACTTCAAATATTATTCAATTTGTATAACTGAATAAATTTGATATAGAATATTTTTATAAAAATTAAATCTTTCTTTTATTTGATTATTAACAAAGTATTTATATTTAAATTTAGTAATTCAATTATTACTTTTATATTTAGCACAATATGATTTATATTTTTTGATAATGATCTAGTTAACTAAATTATTATAATATTAATAATATTATTATTGAAGTATATAATTAGTTATAATACTAGTATTTTGTAATTGATTCTTTCTTATCAAAAAATTTTATCTATATTTTTGTTGGAATTTTTTATTAAGCTATTAGATATTATTTTAAATGAATTTTTTCATTAAACTTTAATTTTTTTTTGATATACTTGTATATTATTATTAATTATTTTTGCACTTCTAATAATACTTGCTATTATATTTTTACTACTAATATAACTAATATTTTTTTGCAAGTATTAACTGGAGTTTAGACTTTTTCAGATTTTAATTCTACACTTTCTTCAAATTAAACTCATTATTGATATGATTATATTATTATTTAATTATCTTTGTACCTAGATATCAGAAAGCTATAATTCTTTAAGTTTTGTTTTTTGAATTTATTTTTATTAGAGCTTAATTCATTATCAAAATTATCAAAAAATTTATTTGAATTATTATAGTCTTATCTATAGATAAATTTGATCTTAATAGTTTTTTTTAATTGTTTTAATCAAATATTATAGTTTCATTATATAGATTAAGTTTGGCTTTAATTTTATTTAGCTAATTTATTTTAACAATTATATTATAAATATAAGCTTCAATAATATCAATATTAGCAGAAATTATAATTTTGATAATTGTAATTGAAAATTATTAATTGTTTCAAGAGGCTATTTATATTTATTATTAATATCAAATATTAAACTTGTATTGAATTTTGATTTCATGTTTTTTGAGAAAGTTATAACTAGTAATTTATTTAGATATTTCAGTATTAATAATAAAATTAATAAAAATAATTCTAACTTTAACTTTATACTAAATTGAAGTAATTCTAATTTTTTGTTTAATTATTTTAATTACTTTCTGATAATTTTTCTTTTGAATTGGATGAATTATTTCATAGTTTTTGATATTTTAAGTTATTGTTTTGGTAAAATTTGAATTAATTATCTGAAGATTTTATTGATTTTGCTAATTATTATATTTTTTAATATATTATATAAAACAAATTGAGCAGCAAAAATAGGTTAAATAATTTTATCTTTTTTCTTTTTGATGTCTTTTTTGAAGTGATAATATTTGCAGTTAGTATTAATAATTATTTAGC
Organism: Ambispora gerdemannii; assembly: GCA_910591945.1. NCBI lineage: Eukaryota > Fungi > Glomeromycota > Glomeromycetes > Archaeosporales > Ambisporaceae > Ambispora > Ambispora gerdemannii. Next base: position 24,300 of record CAJVPL010000104.1, read on the forward strand.
TTAAATTTATAAAGATAATATATTTAAGATAGTTAAATTATTTGATTTAGTTATAACTATATCTTTATTAATAGTAACTTTAGATTTATTTAATTTGATTCTTTTTCTATTACCAGCTAGATAATCATAAGTTATAAGTAAAGTTGAGTTAGTAGAATTGGTTGTATTACTTTATTGACTAGAAGTTAATACTTATAATACTACTATTAATATTTGAATTTAGAATAAGAGATTGATTTAATTATTGTTATTGGAATTTATTGATATTAATTTAGATAAAAAAGAATTATTTTTTAGTGAAATATTATTATTATTATTTGATTAAATATTTTGATTGTTTCAATTTTGTTAATTTTTGATAATATTTTGTTAATAAGAACTGGCATTATAAGATATTCAATCTCATTACAGTTATAACAAATTGATAATTAATAGTTATTATTATAAGAATTGTTTTAATTATTATTTCTTGGCTGAAAAGTGAATTTTAATATTTTTAGAGTTTCTAATCTACTAAAATAATTCTAAAATATAGTTAAAATTAGGTGTTAATCTGCTCTGAATTTGATAATATATTATAGTTAGCTTTTTTGAGTTAATTTCTTCAATAATTTTGGTTATATAAATGATATTTAATAGTATTTTATTAGTATTTATTCTAATTTATTTATATATTTCTGGTTTTAGATCTTGTTTATATATTCTAATTTATTTATATATTTCTAGTTTTAGATCTTGTTTATATATTCTAATTTTATAATCATTTGGATAAGCATAGTAAGATTCACTTTTTCAAGAGAAAATTGAATTAATTAATATATTTATTGAAGCTTTCAATTTGTTGAAGAATCTTAAGTTTGTTTTATCATTGTTCAACTTTGTAAGAGATGCAAAATATTAATACAAAATAATATTTAAAATTATTTTTGTCATTTTTAGTATTTGTCCAATTATTTAATATAAGAGTATTATTGATAATTCTCTAATTATACCAAGTAATAGCAACATTTTTCAAGTATTTATATACAATTTGAATTTTATAGATATCAATAATTTCATAGTAATAATAATAGTAATCTCAAAATTTCTGAGCCATTTAACTAAATTTTGATTATTACTCTTAAATTGAAATATGATTCTTTTTAGCTCTTAGTCCAATAGTAAGTATGACAGTAAGAGTATTTAGATTATTAAAAAGATTATATATATTAGCTATTTTTTATTATCTGGTTCTTTAATTATCTTTCCTTGTTCAATATCTAGTTCTTTTTCTAATAATTGTCCTTAATTAGAAATATCAGATTTTTTTTAGTATCAGTTTATATAATTAATTATTCTTAAAAGTAAATATTTTATTGTTTTTTTTCTATTTTTTTAATAATTATTTGTTGATTTTCTATTTCTCCAATATTGCTAGCTGTTTCAGAATAGTGATTATTAGATATATTAGAATTTTCTTTAAATTCTACATTATAAAAGTCTTTATATATTATTATAACTAAATATAATTAGTAATCAAATATATTTTTGTTTTAATAAATTAGAGTATTCAATAGTGAAATTATTCATTTTCTTAATTCTTCAATTCTAATAATAATAAAATTTGTTTTAAAGATATTTTGAATAATTATTCAATAATAAAAAATCCACATAAGAAAATTAACTAGAAATTTAGATATTATATCAGAAAATAAAAAATAAATATAATAAAAATATTATTAAAAAATTTGAAGTGATGTTTCTTGGTGTTGAATTTTCAAGTAAGTATTAAAATATGAACTAATAAGTTCTCTAATAAAGATATAATAATTATTTATAAAGAGAATTTAAATAAAAAAGAAATCTTTATAATAATCTATAAAGAAAATATCAAAATATTATAAGTTTGTTCACTAATCATTAAATTATCTTATAAACTTAAATCTGAATTAGAAGAAAATAATATATTGACAAAAATATTAAAAAAAGAAATATATCAATTTTTATGCAAATTGTATTTATTTAAAAAGTAGAATAATATAGGAGAGTTATGAGAGAGTAAAGATCAAAGAAAAAAGAAAGTATAAATAAATAATAAAAAGAATTTGAAAGTCTAATTTTCTATACTTATATAAAGCTTTTCAGAACTAAAATAATATAATTAGTAATAATAATAACAAAATTCTTTTACTTTGTTCTTCTTATAAATAAGAAATATTCATTAATAATTAAAAATTCAAATAACAAAAATTAAAATACTTAATATTCAATTTTAATAATTTTAATATAGCAATTTGTTTAGTATAATATAATATAAAGTTAAATAATTCAATAATAGAGATTGATTTGATACAATATAATATAAAGTTCAAAATTAATAATAATAATTTGCTCAATGCAATATAATATAAAATACAAAGTTAATAATAATAATTTGCTTGATACAATATAATATAAAACTATTAATAATTTATTATATATATATATAATATAAAATTACTTATACACAAGATTTGAAATATATAAAAAAAATATAAAAGGTGAGAGATATTTGGAAAAAGATTTTTGTTCAGAGATTTTTTTTTCAGTTATAATATATCAAGTAATATTCAAATAGTATCTCTATTTATAGAAATATACTAAATAAATAAAAGTGAAATGACTAATTATATAAAAGTGAAATAATATATATAAAAATAAAATAATGAAAAAGTGAAATAATATATATAAAAATAAAAAATTGAAAAATTGAAAAAGTAAAAAATGCTTTTTCTATTATATTTAAAGATTAATTTTGAATTTACTTCTTAGTTGAAAAGTTTATATATTTTATAAAATACAAATATTTAATAACTTTAAATAGTATTATTATAGTAGTAATATAAATATTGCAAATTTCAAAAATAATTTAAAAACATAAAATATCTATATACTAATAAAATTCTTTAATATTATTTTACTTTTTTATTATTTTACTTTTTAATTATTTTACTTTTTTGATTTTTTACTTTTATATATATTATTTCACTTTTTAATTATTTTATTATATTTATATATTAAATTTTGAATTTCTTACAAATATTTTATACTTTAAATAATATATACTATATTATAAAAATATTTGGAATACAAAATATTTTAAATCTAATAATATTATAATTATATTATACTTATATTGCAATTTATATCTTTTTTAGTATTAATTTACTGTAATAGAAATCTATTGCAATATATAAAAGTTGTGTGACTAACTTTATTTATAATCTAATTTATCAATTAGCAGAAACAAGTATTATAATATTGCAAAATAATTCTGTTAATCAATTATATTTTTGATTATTTCTGATTGTATATATGAATTTAATAGAAATTAATAATGATTAATATTTAATACATATATTATGACTAATCCACGACTAAATATATATAACTAAAAGATTGAATTTATTAAACTATTTACTAAAATTGTTAATTAGTTTGCTGAAATAGCTTAATTGTAATATGAACTCAAAATGATTTAACTTGGCTGTTATTACTTAGTTGAATCGTAATTTAAATTTCAATTTATAGATAATTAAATACATGTATAGTTATATATTTTTGTTAATAAATACATATACATACAATTATGAACTTAACAATCGTTACTTTTTTATATAATATTAATAATTAACATTATAATATTTTGATTAAAATATTATATATTAGTAAATATATTAAATAATCTTTTAGGTGTTAATTCTTATACTTATTAAATGATTTTTCATCAAAGCCAGTAATAGAAAACGCATTTATAATATAGGAAAAGATATATATCAATATATAATATTATTAATCAAGATTAATTTAATTAGTATAAATGTGAAGTTAAATATTAAATATATAATTGATAAAACTCACATCATGTTTGAATTGCATATAATAAACTATAGTTAAACTGAATCAAAGAGTTTTTAAACCAAACCAAACTGAACCCAACTGATACTAACTCTACTATTTATATTATTTATGACTCATCAGATAATGGTCTTCTGTCTTCAACACATGTCAAACCTAACAGAAGTATTAATCGTATTTAGACCACTTTATCTTCCATGTAGTATATTTTTTTAAGATGATTATATAATATTACTTGTCTATATGCTCTTGTCTCCAATTAGTGGATGCAGATGGAATTTGTATTTGATTCACTTTCAGATGATCAAGACTAATTATTTCGATTAAGTATATCATTAAGGTCTTGTCAGGGGATCAAAGAAACGATCAATCCGTGTGCATCACTTTTTAAACAGACAAGAAATCCCACTGGTGATGAAGGAACAAACTATATACAAAATACACTATACTATATCTGATTCCCTTAGTAATCACAGTTACCATGAAGTAACAATGTGAGAAGAGCAATAGAATTTGTTTAGACCAAAATGGAACAATTATTTGAGGGAAGCATAATTAAACTTCTGCAAAAAGTAAATGTAAATATTATTTAACTCGTAAAAAGACACGGCAATGACATCTATTTCATTGTGAATTATGCTAACGATATCGATTAAAATGTAAATCTTTTCGGCGTGCATACCGATACATATCGATACATCGATATTAATATTTAAGTCAATAAGGATTACAACGTTCAGTTGCATTTCCATTTAATATCGATATAACAATGCACTTTGGGAAATAAACTTGCATCTATAGTTCACGGGTCAAGATTATATTACCAACCACCAGCCTCTACTGAGTTTAAACACCACTTGAATACTTTTACGTTCCGATTCCATTGATAGCACCAAACAAGTCTACATTTTCATAAGCATTATTATTCTCTGCTAATTTCAAATAAATACTCGAAGGACTTTCTCTCACATCCTTTTGTACATAATTAGCTAATAAATTTACCTTCATTGAACACTTGTAAATTCGGCATCAAGGTCATGTTCTGTAGTCACATTGTATGCAAACGATTATTTTAACCTATATAAACTTGCTATTATAAACATTTCTGGGAAAAAATAAAATTTGATAAAAAATATATTAAATAGTTATTTAAATAATTTTAGAAATAGAAAGTACCAGTATCATTTTGAATTGAAATTACATGTGTTTTTAGATGTTTTATTTATATTTGTACGAATGCTTTGCCAATGAAGTTCATCGAGTTCTTTTCATTTCTGCCTCTCTAGATTTAATTTCTTCACGTGTTTAAGATATTCCATAAGAGTTGTAGTACTGAAAATTTTAAGTATTCAATTCGTGGTTTCTACTGAATAGCAGATAAAATCACAAAGTTTCTCGCCAGTTGGTCTGTTTTTTGGGATAGGATCCAATAATTTTCAATAATAAATTTGCACCATTCGTGAACATTATTTGGTATCTTAGGTCGCACTCCTTTATAGATTTCGCTCATTCGCCTGTTACATTCATCCAAAACAATAAATATTTGCAGCTTTAATGTATAGCTTTCCATTTAGTACTTCTGGACAATATACGTAATGAAGTAGTCCGCCAATTCCTTTTTTATTTGTACGACCAGTAAGTCCAATCGGCAATTTGAGCAATGCACATGTATGTATTATGCAATATAACGAAGCACGTACTGTTCTCGTCAATTCAAGGGTTGTTGAAACTAATGAATTAACAAAGGAACAATCAGTAAAAAGAACAAAGACTGAATGATTTACGATTAATGGGGTTCACTAAAGATTCTAAAGGTCTCCTGTGGTAGCTTGTATGCAAACTAACTTATTATCAAGGGTAAAAATAGAGACAAAGAGGGAAAATAAAATAAAAGAACTTATTGAGACTGCCTGATGAATAAAATAGTAATTGGACTTATTGCGATTGCCAATAAAGAAATAAAACAAAATTACTTTATCAATATAAAAATAAAACAAACAGAACCTATTAACACAGCCTAAAATAATAAAATCAAAATAAAATAATAAAGTCAATGGCTTATTTAGAGTGGAGAAGCATTTACTACTTGTAGTCAAGCTTTGAAGATAATCACAAAAATAATAGTGTATTCACAAGTATAATATTACAAGTAAGAACTTTGTTATTTTTATTAGATCAGAGCATGAGAGTTTTTAGTAATGAAAGACTTTTCTTTAATACATTTTTAACAATTTCTGCAATTTACATGACTAATAATTATTCTGAATCATATCACTATTTACAGATAATACTAAACAATACTAAAGAGGAATAAGAACTGGAAAATAAATGAAATATTACAACATGATAATAGAAAGGAAAATACAAGAGAAAATTTACAAGATTAATGGTTAGAGCTAAGAAAAATCAATGTTGCAGTAAAAAGAAAAGATCTAAAAAAAGAAAAGTAATGACACAAGATTGATCATGAGAAAAATTAACAAAAAAAATAGAAACAATAATGAAAATAAAGGTGAAAATAAGAGATAAAATAAATATGAATGTGATTAGGTAAATATAATAAAATGAGAATTAAGAATGTTTTTGTTGGGGATAAAATATAAGATGCACCAATAGCAAAAATATTAATTTTTGAGTGAAAAGTACAAAAGAAAATAAAGATGAAAATAAAAATGAAAATAAAGTGAAAAGTATACAAGAATGTAATTTGTTGATGATTACATGTACATGTATTTAAGTTTTGATCAAAAGGAAAATGATATTCACAAAATTTATACTAATATGGTTGTGTAATGGTATACAAAGAGAAAATTAATATGATCATTATTGGCTTAAATTATGATACGTACACATAATTTATGATAATTTAAAATTAAGGAATTACGAAATTTTTGTTGAAAATGGTAACAGTACTCCGCCAAAACTTTCAGAAGGGATTTATTCAAATGATTCAATTTCCGTGTACTCTTTTGTTAGATTTTCGTCTAGACCCCTTAGCTTCGTTTGTGATAGCCAAAACATCCATGGCTGTAGTAATTTTTTTGACCATCAGTACACTTACTGCAATCATCTGAACGTTCATCGCAATAGTTATTATAGTAACAACAAGTGCATTCACTACAATGATGAGTGCGTATTCGAAATTTTAGATTCCACTTTTTAGTAATTATGTGTTGTTTGAAAAGATGGGATCAAAATTACGTGAGTGGTATGCGCCATAACAGTGATACCTGACGAAATTGTTCTGGCCTATAATAATTAGTGAAGAAATTAATTTTTTGCTCGAATATTCTTCTAAAGAATACGTTTTTAAATATTTTTTATAATAAGCTTAAAGTTGTTACTGTATAAAATTCTTGGAAAAATTGCAACATGACTAAACCATTACCAATTCAAAATAGTTTAGTCAGTATCTTTACATAACGGTCGATAATGTCTTGTGTTCATCCCTTTATTTTCAAAGACATTACCGTACAGCGCTGCATAAACTTTTATTTGGAACAATATAGTTACGCTTTTTATTTTGAGAGTTTGGACACTTTACTTATTTCAAGCGTTAATGTGAAATAAGAACTTTGAAATATTTATATTTTTTGCTTAATCGCTAAATTACTGTAATTGGGAATAACAATAAATCTAGTTATTCGGGCTAAATTATTTAGCTTTAGCCCAAGCCCAAATTCTTTTATTTATTAATTTTTTATAGATACCAGTAGTCCTAAATTAGTTTAATAATTTAGCCTTTTAAGTCTTAAATTGTCCTAAACTATTTAGTCCGAATCACTAGATAAATGCAATGTAAGTTTATAAATATAAAATCTCTTTGCGTTAGCGGTGCTTTTGATAGCGCTTGTGTTTGTCATGCGTATCCGCGAGACATTCCTGAAATTATTATCTGTGTCCATCCATGTTCGCATAGAGTTTGCCGTGTACAGTTTATTGTAAAAAATTTTGCAATTATGACTTTATGATCTTTTAAAAATATTCTTACGATAGACTCGTTTAATAAAAGAAAGCATCATCACTGTAATTATCGTTAATGCTATAAAATTATTGTGCAAGTTAAACACTACTGTCCTGTCTACATAAAATTATTGTGTAAGTTAAACACTACTGTCCTGTCTAAGTTAAAGATTGTTTTAATCGGCAACTTTTGACACGACACAAAATTGAGAGCAAAGACCGAATAATTTACTACAAGGTATTCTGACAGTTCTAAAGATCTCTTGTGGCAATTTGTACGCAAATTGATCTTTTAATTGGGGGTTTCAGAAATAATGTAATCTTCTTAAAAGAAATATAATCTTATTATTCGGCGTTAACCAAATAATCTAATACAACAAGACTTATGGGTACGGCTTGGTCAAAGAAAATCTCAAAATTGAAACAAAATAAACTATCAATTCAACAAAACCAACGGCTTATTTAGAGTGGAGGAGCATCCACTACTTGCTACTTTACTCGTAAGATTGATGATGATCAAAACAATAAAATAATAGTGTATTCTCGAGTAATATTATCATTACAAGTAAGAACTTTGTTATTTTATTTGATCAAAAGCATATCAACATTAGTTCTTTTCTACTGAAAAGAATCTCTTTTTATATAAAATTGATGACTATGCTAATTATATGACTTAGGTTCTTTTTTAAATATCAAATCAATATCAAATTTCTAGCATTATCAGGCAAAGAATCTTATACAAGTTCAATTTAATGTCGAATTTCATAAAAGGTATACGTATTGTAAATGTCAAACTACATGTACATGTACATGATATCAAATTACGTAACATGTGTAATGTCAAAATAATGTCAAATATTTGTAATGGGATAAATATACATGTAGTTAATAATAAATAATAAAGTTATGGAATGGTATTACCATTACATGTACATGTACTACGTAGTGAATTGTGCTATCACATGGACATCATTTGGTGAGCCATTTACAAATGTAGAAGTCATTTACAAAGACTTTATTTAAAGTTTCGTTATGTATTACAAATAAGATCCAGTGAAGTTTGAAATTCCTTATCGTTATACATGTACATTATTTCTTCATTTAACGTACAATTTCATTATCTACTCACGTTCACGTTTTTTAATTTTTCTTAGGAATTTCTAACCTGATTATCTATTACTACGTCAATGAAGAACCTTGCGGATACAATGATGCAATGGTAGCTTCCACTTCAGAATAAAGAGGATTTTTTAAACTTGAGCCAAGATACTGTTTAATCTTTTGGAATGATCGATATTACGATTACCATATACATGTAGTTCCGAAATTAAGCACCCCCACATTTTGTATATTAACCAAAAATAAACACCCTCTAAAAACAGCATAAACTTCGAAATTTTACAAATGAAAGGGTTCTAACTAACTTATATTATTGTATATAAATTGCAGCTGCATTTGATAATTTTTTACATTAACCTTTTTCTTTGTTATCGTTACTTTTGACTTATGGCATTGTCGTGTGAAATAAGTACATGTACGAACGTTCGTAAGCACACAAGGTCAGTCAGACGATCACTTGAACACCCAAAAAGAGCAAATTTAGTTACACCCGAAATTAAGCGGTAATACGTATTGTTCTATTAATAATTTTTTTCATTGCCATCATTTGCGTTGTCATAGTATTGATTTTTATTCTCATAATTTGCGTTTATTTCTGGTATTTACTACTTAATGTTTTCATTGTCGTAATTACTTTTCATACGTCGTAATTGTTTGCAAATTACAGTATTATCATTGTTAGCTACTGTTATTTAGTTCATTGTCGCCATTTGCGTTGCCATTATATTGCTTTGGGTATTTAGTTCTCAGTATTTTCATTGTCGTGATTATTCGCATCGTCATTCGTGTTGTCATTTATTACTTCTATGAATTTGCAAATTATGGTCATTGTTAGCTTCTGGTATTTAGTACTTAATATTCTTATTGTCGTCATTTGCGTTGTCATCGTATTGCCTCTGGTATTTAGTTTTTAATATTTTCATTGCCGTCATTCGTAGAGCTGCTTGCTATAATTCATTTTTGATATTTTGACAAATGTTGTTATTGTATTGCTTTTATGAATTTTGTTCTATTTTATTGTTGTCTTGTATTGCTTCTTCTTTAGTTTTTAGCAATTTTATTGTTGTCGTTCGCTTTGCCATTGTATGGCTTCTATGAATTATTAATATCATTCTATATAACGTGCTTTATTGCAAGTGTATGCTCTGTTATATTCAATCAACAAGTGTTAGAAACAAACTTTTCTTATAAAAAGAAACGCTCTCTCGCACTCTCCCAAATCTTTATTCTTTACTTTTCGAATACGAAGCAATAATTCGAAACCAACAAGAAACTTGAATCAAAACACCAATCATGACTACTTTCAAAAAATTTGTTTGGGTCGCTCTAATCCTGGTTATCTGTCTTTTCGCTTCATCTGACGCAATGCCTGCTTCAGCTAGTTCAAATGACAACAGCAGCGATGGTCCTGGCGACGGTGCTAACAACGGTGTTGTAGGGGATTGGTGTTGTAAACATAACTTCCCAAAATGTTGCCATATCTTTGGTGGTGGAATTCAAGCTGGAATTGGAATTACTCAGAATTAGATAAGCTTGCTGTGGGAATTAAAATATTTAAAAACAAAAAAATGCACATATACATGTATATTGAAAAGCAGCAATTATATTTTAAAATATTAGTTTAGGATTTGAGTGGCTAGCTAAAAAGTAAAGCAGATGATAACGTTATAAATATTTTAAAACATGTATATTGAATATAGTAGCATTGAAATTTTTATTTGCTTTAATTGCTATATAGCTTGATTGATATGTTTGAAAGTAAACTTAATTTTTTTATCATGCTAAAGTGAAATAACTGTTATTTAATAAATATCAACAATTTATTTTTTCAAGTAGAATTCGTATGATTTCCTTAAGCAAAATGAGTTGAAAAAAAAAATGCATGCGTTAAATACTTAAGCTAATAACCTTAACGTTAACGTTAACATTAACGCATAAATTGTACATGGACAAATAAGTCATAACGATAACAATAACAATAATACGTAGTGTTCTATTTCTAATAGCGAAGGTTCTACATATGGATTAATCTTCAACATAAATTTCGAGATACGTATAAATTAACATAAACGAATTTAAGAAAGTGTAGTTTGCAACCGATTTGAAGTTATAAAATCTGATTTTAAATTCTTTCAATTCAAATTAGCAGAATGCTATCAATATGACTCTGGAGCTCCAAAAGAACTCGATATGGCATTAAAAAAGCCCATAAAGATGGTCATGAATGAACTGCAGAGCAGGTTGTATCATCATTTACTTTAAAAAAATATTTGTTTAATTACCCTATAGTTTACAATAATATATGTGTCGGTGTTATAGCAGAGTGTTTGAAGAAATTTTATGAATAACCTTTTTCTATATTTAACCCAAAATCTTCTTTTTATAATTTAAAATTCTTAGAATTTATCTTATTTAAATATTTTGGTATTATCTTATACATAAAATCAAATCAATTACGTATGTGTTTGTAATTCTCAGTATAATTGTTAGGGCTGTTAATCAGTCAAAGAAACCAGTTCCCAAACATTTTCTACTTGAAACGACAAGGATATAGTTGAGTACAGGACGTGACATTTTAATAAGATCGACTTTTGAACTACATGTACAATAAACTAAAGTTCTATACTGTTACGTATATTTCTGAAATTCTGAAATCATGTCATGTTGTATTATTTAGTAATTAAATGGTTTAAATAAAAATGATGATAATTATTGTAAATTTTTATAGTTTTATAGTTCTCAAAAATAATAGTTTAATAAAAAAAATACTGATCAATATCAATATTATTATCGTTAAAAACTTTTATATTACGTATTAGATTGACATATTTGACATGTTATTATATCTGACTAATTCTATACACTTGCTCATTCATAATCCGGTTTATCTGCAACCAATCATATCCCCAAAATTAAGCGATAATAAAAAATTTAGTGAATTTTCACTGGTTCTTATAATTAATGTTAAAAAAATACATGTTGATTGATCTCTTAATTTGCCTTAGATAGCAATAAAAATGCTTCTATTTCGAACTCGAACCAGACTTTTGAGTACCATAGTATATATCGAAAATTGAATTCGACTAAAAGTTTTGGATCACAAAACATTCTAGAGTCTAATATCGATTTAATGCCTCTGGTTTCTATACCCGTTTTAAAGCCAACAACCTAGCGAATTATTTTAAAAAAATACAGTATATATCGATATCGAACTGAACTTGAACATATGTCAAAGTCCAGTTCGATCGGAACACTACCCCTCTCCTAAAAATCAGGCGATAAACGTTCCTACTCTTATTATTCTAGCAAAAATCTATGCGGAATTCCTGAAAACCCAAAACCAATAAATACAATATAGTGAAAAAAGAATATTCTAGAAATGTATTATGCAAATGGGAGCACAGAAAATTTTCCATAATCATGTAATCACGCAAATGGGTCATGCTTTAACTAATTTTCTTAGTATGACATATCATTGATTCAATATAAAAATTATTTTTGCTTTCTTTAGATTTCATTAAAAAATTTAATTAGTTACAAATTCCACATAACTAATTTCACAATTGGTTTTTACAACCGATGCCTGAGTGATCATTTTATATTTGTCATCAAGATTGGTTCCAAATAAAGGAAGCGAGCAAACATAAACCATTATGTTATCGAGTTCGTTTCCATCCCATGAACCTTCCATAAATTCTGTATTAATTTTATCGAATTTTTCATACCATATATACTATAATCTACAACAGGTTCTTGAATCTGCAATCAAAAACAGAAAATCGTTATAATCCGTCGGATAATTCCAATAGCCATGAATTCGATTTCATTTTTTCTTTCAAGTTTTTTTATTGTGCGGTAACGATTCACCTCTTCCACAATTTTTCCTGCAATTGTGTAATGAACGGATGTTCACCTTTATCAGAAATTTCAAAAAATCCTCGATTGCCAAGGATACTATAAACAACTGACGTAATTTCGTGTGAGCTGCATGGGTACTTCCTCGGTTCCAACGCGGCATGTAGAAAAGACCCAAATGTTCTAGAAACTTATGCATTGTAGAATCAAATTTGCTTCCAGATATTGCATATCCTTTCCTTTAGTCTTGCGTTGCCCGTTTGCTTTGGCTTCCTTCGATTTTGAGTTGCTCGTTGGCTTCTCAATAACCGTTCTGATGATAAGTTGCTGCAAGTCACCTTGGATTAGGAGCTTGTTGAGTTTCTTTCCTGTGGTTTTGGCAGAATATCCATACTTATTCAAAAGTTTTTCGTCTCTTCCTCATTTACATCGGTTTATTTAAACTGCAAACTTCAAGGTTGTGTTGTAAACCTTTGATGTATTTATCAGTTGACCAACATTATTACGACGTGATCTCCAAAACGAAATTTTGCCTCTCCCAAAGCGAATTGATATTTGGCACCTCGTCTTTCAGGGACTTATGTGTATTATGCAGACTTTTTCTTGTCTGATCCTTGAATTCCAAATCTGTTTCCAACTGTTCTTTTTCGTTCTGGAGCTGTTAAATGTACTTCGATTATTTACTAATTGCTCCAATTCATCCACATAAACTAATTTGATTTCTCTCAGAGAAAGGTTGTACTGGATCTTCCGATTTATTCCTGCTATCCACACAAACTGATCCGGTTTGTCTCGAAGAAGGATTGTGCTGGATATTCCTGAATACTGAGGTTTATTACTATCCACATGAATTAATTCGGATTGTCTCGAAGTAGGGTCGTGCTGGATCTTTTGATTTGATGCGTCGATTTCTGGATGTTGTTAATGCGGATTTTCATCACAATCCATAACTTCGGTATCAGACATTTATTAAACTATCAGTTATGATAATTTTTTGTCTCTGGAATCTTGGTTTAATGTAACGCATGTATATATATATATTTGAATTAATATTTATAAGTGTGATTATTTTTACGTTAATGCTAAATTTTTAAAAAATGCATTATATCAATAGTTTTTGATAAGTGCTATCAAGTAACGTATTTTGATTTAAAGTTCATAGAAAAAAATCCTTTGCTATTCAAAGTATTTGATGTGATTAAGCTGGGCGCACCACATGTACGTATTTATAAATAAATCATTTCTGATTTAACATATTCATCTAAATAAGATCATTCGAAATCTATAAAGTGAATTGTCTTAATTAATTGATGTAAATCCCCTATCGCTATCTGAATTAATAAAATCTTTATCTTCGATTGAAAAGCAATTGCTGCTTGATAAGCAATACTTACTGAAAAGGACTCTTGAAATATGTCTATTTCCAAATTGCTAACTTCATCTACTGTTAATGGAAAAGATCTATCGGTATGACCAGTATTTGGATGTGAAATCATTATCTATGTCCATGTTCGCAGAGTTTGCCGCGTACAATTTATTTAACCACGAGACAAAGCAATTTATTGTAGATAATTGTGCTTTCTAAAACATTTATACAATAATTTGGATAAAATAATCTTATAACAGACTCATTTATTAAAAGAAAGCATTAATCAAATTGCATTTATTATTTACTTGATACATGTGTAACTTAAAAGAACATGTCTTCCTTGACCATATCAATCTCGATATTGACAAATTAAGAAGTTTAATTTTAAACTAACAATCTACGTGTCGATGAGTTGCATCAACATTGTTTTTAATATCATTCGCTTAGCACTCAGTCTATCGTTGATAGTTGAATTAATGCTTCTAGCATAGATTCGGATCTTCAGAATATTAAATCTTTACAAAATTGAGTTGATTTTTATGAATATTGAAGATTTCATAAATAAAACATTTTAATTAGTGGATGATCAAAAATTAAGGTAATATATACAATGGTCAAAAGCTACAACGCATTTATACTGATTCAATTAAATATCTGATTATTCAATAGTATAAGAGTTATATTATGGTTTGATGTATGCTTTCGATTCATTAAAAATCGGTGAGACAAATAAAAACTAATTACATATGTATTACCTAGCTTATAAATAATAAATAAATATATATATAATAAAATAAAAAATAAAGTAAAGTAAATAATTAATTAAATATATAACAAAATATAATAATAATACAAAAAAATAATTAAGAAAATCTCTTGTGAATTGGTAAGTCATTTACATGATTGCAATTTCATAAATTATGGAATTAACAAATTTAATATTATTCGTTTTTATCTATATTACAATCAGATAGATAATGGCAAAGTATTTTGTTCATCAGTAATTATAGGACTTATGCAAATATTGCCATTGGTAAAAATATTCAACGGATAATCACAGTTGGGGCATTATTGATATTTTTATTGAGCACTAAATTCGAACCTTTGGGCACAGCTAATTTTCCTGAACTTGATATTATATCATCTAGTAAAATCTCAATCAGAGAAACAGCACGGCTCCAAAGCATAGGTACAGTCAAACCTCGTTATAGTAAAGGTGTTCAGGCTATTAGTGAAAAATTTTCTAAATTCTCTATATCGAGTGGATTTAATATATATACTGTTTTTTGAGCTCAACTTCACTATATCGAGAGTTGACTGTACATCATGTGCAATTTGTAGCTGTAAAAAAAGTGGTGGTAAGTGTCAGAATAAATAAACAGTTTATCCAATTGTTATGTACATGTAATTTGTAAGCATAAAAAATGAAACATGCTTTTAAATAAAGTGTGAAATTTTTGATTTAAAAAGTTATTTTAATTTAATTCATAAATGCGTCAGATTAGAGATTGGAACCGGATGAAAATGATATATATATAAAATTTATGTCAAGTAGAAAACGTTCATATTTCATTTCATAAATATGTAGTGTTTATAGTCGATTTTGTTTTAGTAGATTTTATCGATTTTAAAAAAAATTTATTTTCGACACCGGCTTCTAATATTTTTTCACTTCACGATATATAAAAAATTCTGCACGAGATAATCGTGAAATCATACATAAATTTCTGATCCGGATGACCCCGGTTTAGTATAACCCGGTTCCAATCTCTACGTCATATTACAACTGACATATCAGATTATCTGAGGCGCTTCGGCTGTCACCTGACGTAAGCATCGATCTGAGACAATGATGGACAAAATTAGGTCATTTGCTATTTAACAAGTGACTTTTGGTCACTAGATTTTAATATTTAATAGGTCACTTGAGGTTACTTTGAGGTCACTGTCTAAATAATATAATGTAAAGAGGTTAACCTATATGATGACATCTCTCTCAATTACATTATTCACACTTATACAAAAGTACAACTATATATGCAATATCTTATATTTGTAATTACTAAATTTAACGTAAAATAACTAGATTACAATAAAATAATGTAAATGATAATCATAAATGAATACATTTAATTTACAGCATGCCTTTTTGCTAGATAATTATAACCGTTCTTTTTTGTACCAAGCCAACGCCATAAAAGATCTTTTGAAACTCCAAATCCGTATTGATAGCATTCAGCCAATTTGAATTGAGCGAACATAACCCTAAATTCAGCGGATTTTAAATAACATTCAAAAGCATTTTTCTCATCTTTTTGCGTCCCAATACCATTTTGATAACAAATGCCAAGATTGCATTGTATTTTAGCATCTCCGCCCTTTGCTGATTTCACATACCACTCAAAAGCTTTTTTCTCATCTTTTTGTGTTCAATACCATTGTGATAACAAAAGCTAAGGTTGGATTGTCCACCTTTAGCCGATTTCAAATACCACTCAAATGCTTTTTTGTCGTTTTTTAACGTCCTAATGACATTTTGATAATAGAAATCAAGCTCACATTGTCCCCTAACATCTCCGCCCTCTGCTAATTTTAAATACCATTCAAAGGTTTTATCGTCGTCTTTTTGCGTCCCAATACCATTTTGATAACAAAAGCTAAGCTTGCATTGTCCTTTACTATCTCCTACCTTTGCCGATTTGAAATACCACTTAAAAGCTTTGATTTTGTTGCTGAGTGTACCAACTCCATTATAGTAGCAAATTCTGAGTAAATATTGAGCAATTGCATTATTTTTCTTTGCTGATTTTTTATAAAATTTAAAAGCAGTTTCAAAATACTGTTTAATTGTTATCCCAAAATGGTACAAAACCATGCAAGACTATGAAATATTCGATTCTTATATTTGCAAGAAATTATTTCATTTAAGAGCACTCTCTGCTAATAATACTATTGTATTAATAATTATTTGCATTTTATTTGCAGTTTTATTTAACCTTGCGAAGAATGAATTATTGTATTAAAGAATATAAATATTTCCTCGACAATTGAATGTTTGTTTTTTTTACGATGGGAAATAACTATATTATATTATCATCATTTATAACAATCAGATCATTAGCTAAATATATTTAGTAATCATGATTATGTATATTTGATTCTATTAGTTCACTTATATAATGAACTCACTCTATAATGAACCAAATATTCCAGCCCAAGTGGTTCATTATAACCAGAGTCTATTGTACTATTTTTTTTTCAAGTTTATAATGAGCTAAAAGATTTTATAATTTTTTATTAGTGCTCAAAGAAGTTGAGTCAGATTGAATTTGAAATATATTCAACTTGATCTGAGTATAAAATCAAAATATAAAAAAATATCTGGATTAGTATTTATATAATCTGAATTTAATTTAATCGACTTAAACTTTATCAAAAATAATAAAATTTAAAAACAATAAATAAATTATAATTCAATTTAAAAAATATAAGAAAAAATTAAATGCATATTATTATTATTTTCAATAAAAATTTTGTAATTCTTTAATTTCAAATTATTATTAATTATAATATATTATAATTTAATTCAATGATAATTATATTAATTTTTTCTTTGATTTTTATTTTATATATAATTATACAACTTATTTAATACGTATAAATTTTATGAATATGATTCATAATATCTAAAGTCATCAAATATTTATGTTTTATAAAATGTATAAACACTTTTATTAAAAAGTAAATACCAAATTTAATCCATGAATATGCTCAAAAAAGACCTAGTCTATTATATTTGCAGATTAAATTTTGCATTTACTTCTTTGTAAAGATGTTATATATTTTGTAAAATACAAATATTTGATGACTTTAGATATTATACACCATATTATTCTCTTTTTGATCAAAAATTAAAGAATTATAACAAATCATATTCTTGTATACTTTCTACTTTATTTTCACTTTTATTTTCATCTTTATTTCTCTTGTATTTTTTACTCAAAAATTAATAATATTTGCTATTGGTACATTTATTATTTTATTTTTTATTTTTATTTTTATTCTCATTAATATTTTATTTCTATTTTTGATATTATTTTTTCTCATAATTTATTTTGTGGTATTAGAATTTTCTTTAGAATCTTTCTTTTTACTGTAATCTTAATTTTTCTTGTTTCTTATTCCTAATATTCTTGTAAATTTTCTCTTTATTTTCATTTCTATTACCATATATAATTTTTCTGGTCTTTATTCTTCTTTAATAATTAGTCATGTAAATCACAAAATCTATTGAAAATGTATAAAAGAAGAGTCTATCATCACTAGAAACTCTTATGCTCTGATTAATAAAAATAACAAAGTTCTTATTTATAATATTATACTTGTGAATACATTATTATTTTTATGTTCATCTTCAAATCTTGACTACAAGTAGTGGATGCTCTTTCACTCTAAATAAGCTGTTGACTTTATTATTTTTAGGCCATGTGAATAAGTCCTGTTTATTTTATATCAATATAGTTAACTTCTTTATTGGCAGTCTCAATTAATCTTTTTATTTCATTAGACAGTCACTAGTTTTATTTTAATTTATTATTTCAAACACATATATGTACAAATTGTATCTGTTTTAAGACTACATTTTTTATCTGCTATCAGATCAGTTCCACCAAAAAAAAACTCATTCTACTGTAACACTTATTGCTATATTAAAATAAACCACACGCTATGTGTATATTAAATGTATTCAGAAAATTTTATTTGTATGCTCAATTTAAGAAATTATATCGTATAAATTATTGCTAATTTTGCCTAGTAATATTTGTATTTAAAAATCGTATCCATCGCATAATTGATTCCAATCACGTCGCATAATTTACTCTTTCGTATTGCATAATCCTGGACACCCTATAACTCGAGAGATTACCTGGGTCGAACAAAGGTACGACCCTGACTTGTCGGGTTAGATTAAATTTAGAACTCGTGTTATTAAACTGATAAACCCGACTCGGTTTAAAACTCGAGTCAGGTTAAATAATCCGGGTTGATTCGACCGGCTCGTACAGTGGCTCACATATGTAACTGAACACGAAAATTAACTTTTTAGCATTTTTATTTCCATGACTATTAGTTTGGACAAAATAAAAAAAGTGTTCATTTGAAACCCTGAAACCTCTAATA
>CAJVPL010000105.1:0-43609 GCA_910591945.1 Ambispora gerdemannii
TTTTTCTTTTAAAATTTAAAGACAAGTGTTTTATTAAATAATTCTTAAGCATAAATGCACATACACTAATGCAATTACCTGCGAGAAATCCATTTTGATTGCTTTTTTCGTGATCTATGATTATATTGATATCAGGTTTTCCATGCTTCGTTTGGCGGCTTAGTAAATGTAAGCAACTCATTGTCCAATAAGATTCAAAATAATCTACGCTGTCTCTGATTGAACAAAATTGATACAAAATGATCTGCAAAAAAATAGCCAATCACAGAGAAAGCCCGCTATGCTATGTTAACTAATATATAATATATTACAATGATAATAATACTTTGAATTAGTTATTGTACTATTAATTTTAATTAATAATCCAAATATATTTTGAATAAAATATTTCTATATTATTACTCTCTAATTATTTGATTTTGTATTAGAAAAAAAATAATTAATATTATATTTTTCATGTGATTAATGTCAAATTTATTACCAAAAATTATTTTAAAATAATAAATATCTTGATTTATTATTTCAAATTACTAATTTTTATTTACTAATTCAATCTTTTTTTTTAAATACTACTTTACTTGCTTTTAACAATTTTTTTCAAATACAAAAAATTTTCTCAAACCAATTATAAAATTCAAATTTGTAAAAAATACATTATATAGTTTTGAAATTAACAGAAATAATCATAGTAATATTGAATTTTTTGATAATTTTATCAATTACTTGTTATTGATCTTCTTTAATAATATTAATTAATCTTTAAATAGGTTTATTATAATCTACTGCTCTAAATGATAATAATAGTTTAATCAAACTTTTTGTATTTACTAATAACATTATAAACAATAAATTTGAATTATTCTAGAATATCTCCAATTATTTTTTCAGAAAAATCACACTTTCAAGTACTGATTATCTTGTTATATTTAAAATTTATAAGTTAACAATTTTGACAAATATTAGTTGGATTTGACATCAATTTTTTTAGTTTGTTTGAAAGCTTGAGATTTTAGCTTTTTAATAAATTAATATATATTGTAATTGAATTTTTTCTTGTTGCACAATAAACACTTGAAATTATCTCTCAATTGCATTGATTATTATCCAATTTTAGACTTTTGTTCATTGAGTATAGTACAATATATTACAAAATAATATAAATTATCTACTAATTTAATATATTAACTATATTTTCAAATATATATTTAAAATTTGTATTATTAAATATTTTTTTATAATTTTATAGAATTTTTTTCAAAAAATATAATTTAGAAATTTTATAACATGTTTTAAAAAAATTTTTTCTAATTAATATCAAATAAAAATAATTTTAGAGCATCTAACAGATTTTTGTATTTAAAAATAATTTTAAATTTCTTATATAGATTTCAAATTGTATAGAGGTCTAAATCCAAATCATTAATATAAAATATTCGAAGTCAGAATTTGTAATGGATATGATCGCATTGTTGCCTCATATGACTAAAGAACAGGTCACAAATTAATTATATTAGATTCTCATGATCAATTTGTGAAACAAACTAACCTCGAATGCCCATATTGATGTTTTATGAAAGTAGATTTTTTTTAATTTAATAATTTGATAAGATACAATGCCACCACAAACCGTAAATCTCCCGAAATCTTCTCAACCTCAAGTAACATTATATGGTGCCAACCGAATCAACTTTCTTTCTTCCTGGTTATTTCTTTGGATATTTGGTCTATTAAAAGTTTCAAGAAGACACAATTTGGACAGTGACAACTTATCTTTACAAGAATCTGAAAGAGCTGGTGTTGTTGGAGATAAATTAGAGCGCGCATGGAACGAGGAACATGATAGGTGTGTCTCGCCTCTTCATTTCCTTGCCCTTTCTAAATTGACTCAGAACCTCCATACTTGAAAACCCTCGGTATAGATCGCCGGTAACTAGCGCATAGATGCTCGCGATCTTCTACAGGAAATTTTTCAGTAGGGCATCAAGTTTTTGTTGTTTACAACCTTTATTCTAAAATACAAAAACTTGCGTCCATAGAAAAGAACGTTCAATACGGCATGCTCTGATTAAAACATTTGGTTTTTCATATGCATTGCTCGGTCTATACAAAATCTTATGGGCAGCATCCATCTTTATCGGCTCATATTATCTTTTAAACCAATTGATTATCTATATTGAGGAACGTGATGATAGTGATAGTGATAATGATATTCCTAATTCATCTGGACATTTGTATGCTATGGGATTATTCTTAACTTCGGTCTTTAGCAGCATCTTTTACAACCAACTAATTTCTGAGTGTACTCGAATCGGAGTACAAGTAAGACTATATGCCTAATATTTCATAGAGGTAATTTAATTGGGATAAGTTTTATAGATAATTTATTTCCTAGGTTCGAGCCGCACTGATGGTATTGGTGTATCGTAAATCTTTAAGGCTTAGCTATGTTCGTGGCAATGCCGATATTGGTGTGTAACCTATTTAATCTTTCAATTGTTATGAATAAATTTTATTGTGCATAAATAAAAATTACTGTTTTCTATCTAATCGATTTCCTTTTTTATCAATTAGTGAATTTGATCTCTCATGACTGTAATAGGTAAAAAAAATAAATTTATTTATCTGAACTTGGGTATGGTATGGATGGGTAATTTGGTATGGTATACATCAGAAAAGGGTTTGGTATAATAGGTAGGTAATACAAATAACTGTATGGTATGGATGGGTAATTCAGTAAGGTATACGTCAGAAAAGGGTTCAGGGTATAGATTGTTTTTGCAAACATATTAAAGTATGATGTACCTTACTGACATCTGATCATCCACACCATATCCATCCGATTATCCATATCATTGATATTCCATCCGGTTATCCATATCACATTGATATTCTGTATACCCGGGTAGGTAATCTTGGTAAAAACAGTAAAACATCTTAAGGTATAACCTATACCATACTGACATCTGATCATCCATACCACACTCATCCGATTATTGATATTTTATATACCTTTCAATCTTTGACATTTTCATTTTACATTACTACCAATATTGAAATTTCTTTATTATGATTGTTAATAGGGTGGCAGAAGCTTGTGTCAATTTTCATTTTTTATGGAGCTCGGTAGTTGAAATAATTGGTAGGTAGTAGAATGCTGTACAGAATATTTAACAATAATTCTTGTTATTGCAACAAGATTTTTTATTGAAATCTATTGGATTAATTCAAATTGTACATCCACTCTTCTCTTAGCAATCATTATCCTTGCCTGGATTGAGTTAGGCATAGCTGCAGTTCCAGGTATAACTAGATTATTTTTATGTCAGTAAAAGGTTTTGCTATATTTTATTAAAATTTATTATTATAATAATGATTATATAGCTTTGGTAATCCTCATAATTCTCATCCCAATCCAGTACAAACTCGGCTGGCTGACATCTAAATTTGCCAATTCAATGGCCAAAATTACCATGTCGCGCATAAATATAATGTCGGAAATCTTAACAGCGATTAAATTGATAAAATTTTACGCTTGGGAATCCTATTTTCGTGATCGAATTGCCTATGAACGTCAAAAAGAAATGTCACAATTGTTGACAGGTTTAGTCTTTAAAGTTTGGACTTTATGTGTAGTATTTGGCACTCCGATATTGGTAATGTTGGCATGTCTAATAGTCAAAGATTTGGCTTATCCGGATGAAAATGGGGTAAAAGCGAGGACTATTTTCACAACGTTAGCTTTATTTAATATTTTGAGGTAATATCTTTATAATAAACGGCCTCTGTTTATCATTAACACCAATAACATATATATTATATTATTATATTCACTGCCTATTAATAGATATCCTCTTATAATGCTTCCAATCGCTGTGAGGAGTATTTTAGGTAGTCAAATCAAATATACATTAACTTATTTATTAATTTCATATAATTGTTACATTATGGTAACGAAAATTTTATTCATAAAGGAGCCCAGGATTCTTTTAATCGGTTGAATGAATTTCTCTTACAAACTGAATTAGAACCTTTTAAGCAAGGAGACGATATACTGGATGATGATCCAAAGCTTCGAATTGTAATTGATAATGCTGATTTCTTATATGATGAACAACTGGATCCATCTCTTCGTTTTCTGACAATGCAAGTGAAACAAGGCGAAGTAGTTGCTATTGTTGGGGACGTAGGTGCTGGAAAATCTTCGGTTTTAGCCGCGATATTGGGTCAGATCCGTTTATCGGCTGGTACTCGACGTATTCGTGGCTCGATATCTTATGTACCACATGATGCCTGGCTGTTGAATGCTACATTAAAAGACAATATATTATTTGGTAATGAACTTGATAACAGAAGATATCAAGAAGTTTTACATGTTTGTGGCGTCAATCGGGATTTACCATTATTAAGTCATGGTGATATGACTGAAATTGGCGAAAGAGGTGTCAATTTAAGTTTAGGTCAGAGGCAAAGGGTTAGTTTGGCAAGAGCTGTTTATTCCGATGCTGATATCGTTTTATTGGATGATCCACTTAGGTTTGGGTTTTTCTTTTTTATTAACATCATGTTAAAAGACACTATAATTTCTAATTTTTATTTTTTTTGTTAGTGCCATGGATCCTGTTGTAGCTAAACATGTATTTCATGAGTGTATCCGAAAATATTTAAAAGTACGAATATATAATTTTTATTTTTTCGTAATAACGTAATATCCCTCATCTAATAAGTATTTTTTGCATATTGCTGTATGTTAGAATAAAGCAGTGGTTTATGTTACCAATCAATTGCAGGTTTGTCTCAATTATATGATTAACTATCATATTGTTAATAATACTAATAATTTTCTAAAAATATAGTTTCTCTCTGAATGTGATTTCATTATGGTAATGAAAGGTGGAAGTTGTGATGAACAAGGGACTTATGAAGAATTGATTGCTAAGGATGTGAATCTTGCCTCTTTGATCGGTGAATATATGGAAATAGAAGATCCCGATCAAATAGATGAACTTATTAGTGAAATTCGTCTCGATCCGGTAATAGATGAACAAGATAATGATGAATTAGAAGCAATTGTTGTAGGAGAACATCATGATGATGATGCATTTGCAGGAGGAAGAGACGAGGCTAAAAGAGCATCAGCTGCTAGACACAACACAATTCAATTTGGATCAAAGAGACCTACTGGCTTTACTGACGCTAATGAGCAAACAATATCTAGAATTATTGATCTTAATGCTCATACAATACAAAATAGTAATATTAATGAACTCACAATATCAAAAATTATTGAACATCGTAATCATACTGTGCTTAGTGGAGCTGGTAAGACAAGAATGATGGGGAATAAAATAAATCGTGAAATAAATGCAACCGCTAAAGCCATCGAAAGGAATCAATTGACAATTCATAGTTTAAATGACCGTGATGGAATAGCGGCAATGAATTCTGATTCCCGCTCAAAAAAACCCAATGAAGGAGAAGTTGATTTGAAGGTTTATTTGGAATATTTAAAAAAATACACCGGTTATTGGGGCTCATTTATGATTATATTTTTCTTTTTCCTTGTTCAAGGTGTAAGAATATTTAGTGGTTAGTATTTTTTTTTATTTTTCAATCTCTTGTATCTTTTAATTTCATATAATTGCATCTTCGGTTTTTTTTACCTAGATTGGTGGCTTATAAAAACAGTCGATGTAACCGACAAATCATATGGATATTTTCTTGGGGTTTATGGTGCTCTAGTGGTAATTATTTTAAATAATTTTATTCATGTATTTTTTAATCTATACTACCTTACGGTTCTTTGAAAATTTGTATATAGGGAATTGCGGGTTTGGGTATTTTTATACGAGGTTTAGCTTTTGCATGGGTTGTATATCACAAAAGTCATTCTCTTCATGACCGCACTTTTATGAAAACACTACGTGCTCCAATGTCATATTTTGATGTCACTCCTATTGGAAGAATTCTATCCATTTTTGCTAAACATCAAATTTTTGTTGATGAAGTTCTAACGGATAATGCTTTACAGGTAAACAATAACTAACTAAATATATATATATATATATATATATATCTTTATAATATGAGATTAATTTAGTATATAATATTTTTGTTCAATAATTATTTTATGTAGTTTTTGTCATTTTTGCCAGTTGTGCTTGGGGTTGTTATCTTTGTTGTGGTGTTAATTCCATATACTATAGTGCCAGCTGTCTTTTTGGCTTTAGCTTGCTGGGCTCTGATTCATTTTTCATATGAAGTTGAAGAAAGATTTAAACTTCTCGATGGTAAGAAATTCAAATTATTCAAAAAAATATTTCATTATTTTAAAATAAGTTTAATTAATTATTTGTGATCAACTAAACAAAGCGATGACAAAGTCCCAGATCTTTGCTCATTTATCGGCTACCCTCGATGGTCTCGCTAGCATCCGCGTATATAACACGCAATTTCGATTTGATAAACAAAATCTGGATAAAATTGACGCAAACAATAAAACTTTATTCACTATGATGCAAGGTGATGATCATTCCATCAATTAATTAATTATTGATTGGTTGATTGATTAAATTCCTATCCTTGACTCTTAATTCTTTTTTTCAAGTAAAATCTTGGCTAGCACTTTATATCGACATCCTGGCTTCATTATTTATTTATTCAACCGCACTATGTGTCGTTACTCTGAAATCAATTGGTGCCTCAGATACTGGTTTGGCGTTAACCAATGCACTACAATTATTAATATTTGGACAATGGATGATAAGATACGGTCGCGATGTCTCGGCAACAATGAGTAGTGTACAACAATTATTACACTTTAGACAAAATATACCAGTAGAGGTATTTATAGTGATTATAATTATAATTATAATAATAATATCTTATTCGCTATTGTTTAGATAAATTATTTTACTAATAATTAAATAGAGGCCAACAATTATCGAGGAGAACAGACCACCGAAAGAATGGGGCAGCCGTGGGGAGGTATAAATATTCATTCGTCGCTTTTCATTTTTTGATTATACATAGATTGCTTTCTAATGCAGTTCAATAAATAGATTGAATTTAAACAAGTTACCTTACGATATAATGCTTATGGAGTGGCCGTTCTTAAGCATGTAACTTTCCACGTAAAAGCACGCGAAAAGATTGGTATCGTTGGAAAGACCGGATCAGGTAAAGAATCATCGATTTGATGTTCCGAGTTTGCTTTGCTAATGATCAAAAGTGATACGTGATAGGAAAATCAACATTGCTGGTCAGTCTATTGCGAATTGTCGAGCTCACAGAAGGGCAAATATTAATCGATGATATAAATATAAGCACGATTGGACTTCGGGATCTCCGAAATAAAATTGCAATTATTCCCCAAGGTATTTAAAATTATATTTTTAGTGGTGATTGGGACTTTCATAGACGTCTAATATTGTTCTATTAAAAAACAGAGCCGGTAATATTTGCCGGAACGATAAAATCGAATCTCGATCCTTTTAACACTTGTACAGATGAAGAGATATGGCAGAGCTTAAATGCTGTACATCTCACTGAAAAAGTTAAATCATTACCAGATAAATTGGAGACACCTGTACTAGAAAACGGAAGGAACTTTTCTTTCGGTCAACGACAATTATTTTGTATAGCTCGTGCTTTACTTAAAAAGACAAACATATTGGTTCTTGATGAGGCTACAAGTGCTGTAGATTCGCAAACAGATCATCTATTTCAAGAGACAATAAAAAAGAATTTTGCGAATCATACAGTACTCACAATTGCACATCGATTGGTATACATTAATTTTTTGTTAGTTTATAATTCTATCAACGAATTTAATTTTAAATTTCTTTTGTAGAATACAATCATGGAAGCAGAACGTATTTTATGTTTAAATGAAGGTCGAGTCGTAGAATTCGATACTCCACTACGATTATTAGATAATCCCGATGGATTCTTTTATCAATTAATTACAGGCAGTGGTCCAGAGGCTGCTGAAAGATTAAAACAAATCGCATTGCAACATGCCAAACCAATAAGCTCGTCATCATCAATAATTGAGTCCGAAGATAACGGAGGATTACCCTCAGCGGTGATTGGCGGCACATTATCAGATAGTAGAATAGACAAAGCTTCAATACACTCCGGGACAATCAATGATAATACTTCGGTAAAAAACTCGCAAAATCCGACAGCACCACCACCTGCGCATACGAATAAGACGCTGCCTCCTTCATTAGATGTATTTGATCCGCACTCTTAACAATTTCAATTTTGAATCGTTGTAATTAAATTAATTATAATTTTATCTTTTATTTTACCGTATATTATTTTTATTTTTGAATACTGTTGATAAGAACAATTTTTAATTTCAATAATCTTCATCTTTACTTTTGTAGTGGATTTAAATTTTAAAATGAATAGTAAATAGCAAATTGTAAACTTATAGATCACACACATGTTTGAATGGTTATCTACTGTAACGTTTTATTAAAAGAAACGAATTCTTGGACAGAATAAAAGGAAAAATCAGTATAGTTGTCCATATATCTTCAATGAACATTAGCTGATAAATTGGAAAAGTTGAAATATTCAACACACATCACATCACATCATCAGGGCACGAGTTTCTACAAAGCACATGTTTTACCCGTTCTCGTAAGTCTCTGAAAGAAGCGAAATAACAATCAAAGATATCAATGTGATTTGTTTTACAAAAGGACCTGGGCGCACCCTTAGGACTTTAACATTAAATCATTGGTAAATTACTGTTGAAATGGATCGAAGGGATATTTTCCTTTATCGAAATGATTAGAGCGGTGAATGCACACATGTTTCTTTACTAGAGATCATATTTGCAATGTTGGTTGAGACTACTGAACGTGCAATAGCACATATTGGAAGTAACGAGGTATCGATCATGGGTAGAGTTGGATACTGCAAAAGGTTATGACACAAATGGTTGAACACTTTGGAAGTTATCTTGTGATATTAATTCTTGTTATTCACCTATTCTGGAATGAGTGACAGGTTACGCCGATCCCGGAAAATTCGTTAAAGTTGATTTTAAAGTTATAGAGTGGAGGACAAGATTATATGTAAAATTGTCTTCCTGTCATTTTTTTATTAGTACCGTATTTTGCGGAATATAAGCAACATCCCCATATTGATTTTTCACCCTCCCTAAAAATAACACATGATTATATAACATATATGCATATTGATAAATTTTGTCGATAAATTTTAATGTTAATCTTCAATAATTTTACATTTTCTATAGGTATATCTAAAATCCATCTACAAACTAAATTGTAACTAGGTTTTCGTAAATTTTCATCTTTAGTAAATGTATATTGCTTATTTTCCATTCAATTCTGTCCACATCTCAATTTACTAATTATATAAAATAAATTATAAATCATGTTAGAGTTAGCTTTTTTTGTAATCCATCCATCACTCAGATATTATGTAATATCTCCAAAACTAAAAAAGTTACAGGAATTAAAGGAATTACAAAAGCCAAAGAAATTACAGGTTAAATTAAAGAATTTGCATCGATATATTTTACTTGTAATTTATAGCAACGGGGATCAAAAATATAACCTTAAACTTTTTTGGGCCCATAACCGAACCTACCTTCTTAGTAAATGGGGGACATAGTGACATCGCATATGCGATAAATTATAATTTTCTTGTAATATAAATGTTAAAAACAAAAACTATTCATGAATTTCTCGATCTTCACAATCTATAAATCATATTACTCAAGAACTTCATTAAACAATATTTCTAATCGATATTCTCCATACAATTCTCCAAACCCTCAAGATATAATTCTAATGATAAAGAAACTCATTACAGTCGACTTTCGATATAACGACCATGCAGATCCTATTGTAAACAATAGAATCTGCATGGTCGTTATATCGAGAGTCGACTGTATCATTTTCATTATCTCTGATATACAGTCAAAGTCCTTTACAACGGCCGCATTGGATTCTTCGCTATATACGGAGTTTTAAATAGTTAAAAATCGTAAAAATCGGGATATCAATACGGTATAAGCCGAATCCGATGTATAATAATTATAAATCACGTGAATACGTGAATATAAATATTAAGTGCGATAATACTATGGGAAATTTTTCACAGGTGTATACATAGTACCCAGGGGATATCGAGTATTTATATGACAAACTTATAAATAACTATGTATTGCAAAACAATGTCTTATTCGAAAGATTCAACGAACAGCTATTGATAAAATCTATATACAAAAACAAATAAATAGTTTAGTCTAAATTTTCCGTCAATTCTATCCCCTTTTTTTTACACATTTCTATTGCCTTAGGTTGCTGATTCAAGGCGGCCAAAATCAAATATCTTTTTCCTTTTGTTTTGTCTTGATGCACGCCCGTACTATTGTAACATATATTTCCGATGTTATACATTCCTGTGATATTACCGTTATCTGCAGCTATCTGAAAATATCTGATAGCCTCGGTGATATTCTTTGGAACACCCTCTCCAGCCCATAGACAATGACCATATCGAAGCTGAGCATCAGCATTTTCCGATTCAGCTGCTGCCTTGAAGTAAGCCGCGGCTTTTTCCATTCGCTCTTTTTTATCGAGCGGTGGGTCGTCAGGAACAATATCATAATAGAGATTATACCCAACATAGTATTTCGCAAGCACATCACCAAGCTCCATGTGTTTCTTGAAAGCTTTATATGCCTTGACCTGGTCCCCAGTAGCAGATTTGTATTCGTTGATCGCATCCTGCACTGATAATGTATTTTCCAGCTCCAAAAAATCTAGTTCAAGAGCTAAATCATCACAGTTATCTGGATCGGGAATTCGTGGATTCAGACTTAGGGGGATGATTGAAGATGAATTGGATTTTTTATGTGTGGAGTTAAGACGAGGTGATGCTTGTGGTTTGTGCGGCTTATAGAGTTCGTAAAGATCTTTAAAGATGTCCGTGAGAACTGGCCTTAAACTCGGATCATGTTTCGTTGCTATTATCCAAGAGTTGTAGCAATAACATTTTTTATGAATTAGTTGTTGTTAGTATCAAAAGATAAATATATTGAAAATTAATAGTAACCATCGAGCACAAGTTTTTTCCATTTGTTCTGTGTGTTCTGTATTTCGGGTTTTGTGACTAATCCCATATTAGAAAATAGCAAAGGAGTTTGTGACTTTAATACATAATCACGTATTTTTATAATATCGTCCATTCCCTCATAAGGTATTTTTTCTTCTGCAATCTCCCATAAAAGAACTCCAAAACTATTAGAATAATAACGAATCGTTAGATACTTTACCTGATTAAAAACTTTATAATTAATTAATAAGAAACAAATATACCTGTAAATCTCGGCTCTTGTTGTATATTCTTTTTCTTTGTCTTTTAACTTCTCTGGTGCCATGTAACGCACAGTTGATAGTGTTGGTGCCATTCTATTAGTTATTTCTGCGAAAGGACGACTTTATAAAATTAAAATTGTACATATATGTGAAATTAAATAAATTATCTAACTTAAATATGTAATTTTTTGAAAGTTTTTTTCACCTCAATTGAAAATTTGCAATTTTCGGTTGCCTATCTTCATTTATTAAAATATTATCACTCCGAATATCATGGTGATAAATGGAAACAGTATGCAAAAAAGTCAACCCACGCGCGATATCGAGAGCGATTTTAATTCTCTCAGGCCAATCGAGAGGCCCATAATTTTGATAATACTCTTTAAGAGTGCCAAGTTCAGCCCATTCCGTAATCAATATAAAACTGTTCTCTCCTTCGGCAACACCATAAAATCGAATCACATGTACACAATCCTTGAGTTTCTTCAAGATTGCCACTTGAGTCATGAGATCTTTTTTATTTTTATTTTCCTCTTTCGAAAGAGATTTTGTCTTAGCGGCCACCTCTAACTGACCATGACTTGTCAAAATTTTCTTTTCGACGTTTCTTCCTTTCCTGACTTTGCCCTCTGATGAATCTATTAACACATTTCTGTCGATGATTTCATCTGCAGAGAAAAATCTTTCATCTTGCCATGCTTTGTTCATGGCTATAATGACCTCTAGCTTTTCATTGATTTTTTGATGGTCGTCTGTAATACCGGCTCCAATATTATCGAGATACTGTAAGAAAGACGAGTTATTCCAATACATATATCATAAAATAAATTAATAGATTATATATTACTTGTTTCAATTCATCAAGATCTTCTTTCACTCTTTTGGAATCAACTTCTATTCGCGTGTGTAAATCAATCGTTATCCTGAAGCTAATATCTCTTAAAGTACTATCAAATTCACGGGTCAACCTCTCGAATTCATTTTGTATTTCATTCGCATTTACAAATTTACGAATTCCTTTGTGGAAAATTAAAACAATAAAGCTGTTGTTGATCTTAATGATGATTATGATAAAGAAAATAACGATAATCAGAGATGGATAGATAAACCTTTAATCTGAGATACTTGACTGATAAAAATTTTAATTCTTTTAATAACTTCAACCAATCCTTTAAACTTTATATAAAAATCTTTAGATTTCAAGTCATCTTCGTATTCTTTTCTTCTATTATGGATATCTTTGGCGACATATTCAGCGTTATTAACACGTTCGAGCAAAGAATGACAAATTCGTTTATTATGTTCTGCAGCCTGATACAAATCCACCACTTCACGTACAAGAATAGTAATATTTGAAATTAATGGGATAAATGGAGATAGCACGTCTGCCACATTCGCAGCTCCTTTTGAAAAGGATGCCGCTAGAGACATCGTGTTTTGAACAGTATTAAAATAATTTTCAGTTTTACTACTACTCATGGGTGTTGTTTAATAATGTATTTTTAAGAAAGAAGGCGTGTTTTATGAACAGGTAGATGTGTGTCGTGTTGTAGTAAGTAAACAGGTTGATGACTGGGATATCGCTTGAATTTGAATTAAATCTTGTGTCATTGAAGTAATATTTTAACGACTGCAAAATTCGAAAAAGGAAATTTCACAATAAAGATATACAGTAGCGACCATAAGTATCCGAACGCCTGGCATTGCCCAAAATTATACTATAACAATCACCCAAGTCATTTCATAACATACATCTTGACATCCAGTGATCCGATTTGAACAAACATACAACTATTCGATTTACCTCGACTAGGCGAATCAAATCGGATCACTGGATGTTGAAATATTGCGTCTTAAAGTAACCAATTCATTTTTTTTTGACAGATTCATATTTGTAAAATGAATCGGTCAATTTTTGTTAATGTCACTTTAGGGCATAATATCTTGACATCCAATGAGACAATTTGAGCGAAAATATCACCATTTGATTCGCCTAGATTAGACAAATCGAATGGTAGTATTTTCGCTCAAATCGGGTCGCTGGACGTCGAGATGTAAAGTGACCGATTTATTGTAATTGGGGTATGACATAAAATACCCAATATAAAGCTCTAACAATCTATAAATATACATTTAACGCCCAGAAAATTTGGGTGGTCGTTATAGTATAATTTTGGGCAATGCCGGGCGTTCGTGATACTTATGGTCGCTACTGTGTATACAGTGAGAGCTCTTTACAGTAACGCGATGGGGGAAGAGATTTAGTGTTATTATATCGAGATGTTACTCTATCGAAAAAAAAAATAAATACAATACAGTAATGAGGTTTAAATCGATAAATATTTTCTTTTGATTTTGATGTATCAAAAAACTCTTAGTCCCATAAAAGTTTTCGCATTCTTCAGTTATTATAATTCAAAATTGTTGATTCGAAATAATTTCACGAAGATTAACGGTCAGAGAAAATTTTTTCACTTCGTATATGGTGCAAACGGTCTATAACCATCCAATGCTGCGCCACTGCATAATTTTTTTTTGAAGGAAGATTATTTTCATATAAAGTAAAATGTAGAATACAGTCAAACCTCGATATAACGAACCTCTTGAGCTGGAAATTTTTTTGTTATATCGAGTTTCCTTATGAACTTCGCTATATAGAGGTAATTTTAAAACAAAAGATCTTTTTTTCTTTCGTTATATCAAGGATTTCGTTATATCAAGGATTCGTTATATCGAGGTTTGACTGTATGTATATAATGCTACGGGAAAAAATAATAATGATAATAATGCATTTTTGCATGAAAGAATTTAACCAATTAAAAGTAATACACGTGATATAATATTTTTTTATAATATATTTGTATTATATATACAGTGACTTCCATAGATTATTGCACCACCCCTAAAAAAATTTTCTGGAATTTTATCTCATAAAAATATTTTGGCAACCAATCATTTTAACCATTTTTGTGAAATTAAGTGATTACATCAAAATTTTCAATTAGTAAATTTTGACCAACTGAAACTTTTTTAACCAAGCCAAAATCCATACTTGGACCACCAATTAAAAAGTTTCTACTCTATTAAATCTATTGTATACCAATTTCATCTAGATCAGAGCCAAATTCGTCAAGATATTAGGTCCCGAAGGTTTGAATTTCAACTATGATGCTGGATGTCTATACTCGACAATCACGTGAGATCTTTTAAAAAACTGACTGGTAACTTTATAGAGCTCGTTACAAAGAACTAAGTTACCGGTCAGTTTTTTAAAATATCATTTCTACAAAAAGTTGATGCGTTTTAAATATCTCCTGTGATTGTTTTCCAGCACCATAGTAAAAAACATAGCGAATTAAGTTAATTAGAATTCGGATCTACGGGACTACATAATATGTTGACGAATCTAGATGAAAATTGGTATACATTAGATTTAATAGAGTAGAAACTTTTTAATTGGTGGTCCAAGTATGAATTTTGACTTGGTTAAAAAAGTTTCAGTTGGTCGAAATTTACTAATTGAAAATTTTGATGTAGATCACTTAATTTCACAAAAATGGTCAAAATGATAGATAAAATTTTTTAGGGGTGGTGCAATAATTATGGAAGTCACTGAATCCTTTGTAACTTGAAGTAAACTTAAAGTATTGGATGACTACGTATAGACTGTTTGCACCATAGCCATTGATAATTAAAAAAGATCAAGTATATTTGTCAACTATTAATAAATACGCGCTCAATTCAATAATATTAGAATTGATGTAGGTAAAAATTCTTGTTGTTTTTGGTTCAATTGGCTTTAAACATGAACCGTATTTTGATAACTTGTGACAAATAAGTGTTTACATATAAATATGTGATACTTTATATAATAAAATGCATGTGATACATTAAAAAAGGGCAATGCTTATACACGGCAAATTGTAATCATAACTTCATTTTTGCGTAAGAATGAAAGTGTAAACATAAAAAAGGGTGTATAACATATTTCTTTAGATTCACTATAAGTCACTCTTGTTATCGTGAACGCTCGATATAGTGAAGACCATTAGACTATTAAACTATTAAACTCTCGGTGTAGAACTTGAGTTCAAACAGTCTAGAATAAATTCTCTCGATATAGTGAAACTTGATATAGTGAATTTTTTCTAATAGCCCGGACACATTCACAATAACAAGAGTGACACGTATAACTTTTAATCTTTATCCAATTTAAGCGATTTCAACAAATTATCCGTTAACGAGTTAACTTTAAAAAGTAATATTAAATTAACAAACGTTTGCTTCGGAGATCTCTTGGAAACCAATATCCGAAGGGATTTTCTGTTGTGGCTGATGATTTTCTCGCTTTTTATCAATACAAAAATGGTATATTAATATGAAAAGAATATTCTTAGCTTTGCAAAAAATAAAATTAGCATTACAACTCACCATTGCAATTTTTCTGCGGTGAATATTGGCGCAGTCTATAATTAGAGAGCATTAACCAAAAAGTGGATATAATAGAAATCAAGTATTAGAATTACCATCATTATTTCTAAACATATATCTAACAATAATCATGAAGCTTCCTTCTCTACCTATTGGTCACCCTCAAATTCAGCCTCAGCTCGAATACAAAGTGGATAGACTCTTATTTCATAATCTTGACGATTTTGAATTTGGGTGTTTCTTCAGTAACTTGACCGATTAATATTTATATAAAAAATTGAAGTTTCGGGAGTCTGGTGTGTATTTATATCTGAAAATTTGTGAATCTATCGCGTTGCTAATATTGATTCTCGATTTCATAAAACACATTCTATTGGTTGTTGCGAAATTTGACAATAAATTCGTTAATTGAATAAATATTTACCAATTTATCTGGCGCATTTCTGCTTCTGATATTATTACAAAAAAAGCTTAAAAATGACTCTAACAAATGCGTTTCAGTAACTTAGCATAGCAATATGTTGTGAACAAAATCTGATTATATAGGTAGTGCTGGAAAATGACAATCCATTGCATTGCCATTTTTTTCTCCTTGTAGCGGTAGTAATATCGACATTAACTTTTTTAATTGATTGACTGATATGTAAGATAATAAAACAGTTTGCTAACAAATTAAATAAAGTCAACATCTTGAATCATTTATCCGCAAAAGCAAAATTTTCATTTTGCTTTTGTTGTTTGGATTATTTCATAATAATCAAATCCCTGACGCTATAAACAACAAACATCACAGCAATACCAACTGATAAACCAGCAGCAACCGTTCTCCCTTCTCCTTCAATAAAATTCTCCAGAAAATAAAACCATCCAGGTTTACAAACATACTCGAGTAATACAAATCCCGTATTAATCAAAAACCTGACGGCAATCATTCCGATATCTTTGGATGTTTGCAGACCAAACTCGAAAATCATTACGAGTATTTCGATATTTTCCGGCGCAAAGAGTTTCGGTGTGAAGATGAATGCAAGTGTTAATATGAGAAATATGTAAAAAATGTTTAACATGTTTTTTTATTGGTTGTGAAGAGTCCCAAAAAAAATTTGATTTTGTGCAACTGCAATAAATCAAAGTCACGGTAAATACGTATCGATTTACATGTACATGTACATGTACATTGGACTGCGGCTACTTCAATTAATGCGCAGAAAATTACCGCAGTAACAATAAATATATAAGACTGAATAAACCTTTGATAATTATTATTCTGTAATTCCTTTAACATTAATAACACCACACGATAACGCAACAATAACAACAACAATTATGGAAGTTACAAAAATATTCTTCAATAATCTTCCGTCCACCACTATCGAGCATTTTCAGGATGCCGACATCAAAGATTATATTTCGAGTATTCTTGATGAAATCGACTCTGAATCTCAATCATCATCCAATAATGACAATGCTAGAGATTTGGTGACCTCTGTTCGAGAAGCAACTGAAAATTTTTTATTGGATGCTGGAATCGAGAATAGCATTATCGATACATTTTATGATACTTGTGAAACTTGTTTTAATGAAAAATTAAAGCTGCGAGATGATAATTCAATCGAAAAGATTATTAAAGATGTAATAACTTATATTTTAAAATACTACTTTTTATCTTTCGTTTATTTATTCTAAATATTATTATATATATTTTAAAGATTCCAAAATTGAGCTTGGACACTAGAAAAAGTAATGAAATTGAAACGAAAAATTTCGAGACAATTATTTCTTCTTCGACATCCGACAAGATCAGCAACGAATCTACCAAGAAAAAAGAAATCGTAAAAAAATCAACTAAACCACCCGAAAATTCAAAGAAATCTATTTCTTCGGATCCGAATGAAATTTTTGCTTATTCTCAGCAATCGAGATTTCA
The DNA here is from genome assembly GCA_910591945.1 of Ambispora gerdemannii. NCBI lineage: Eukaryota > Fungi > Glomeromycota > Glomeromycetes > Archaeosporales > Ambisporaceae > Ambispora > Ambispora gerdemannii. The sequence continues at coordinate 17,722 of CAJVPL010000105.1, forward strand.
TACAGAAACACTTGAAACTTTATCAAAAGAGGTATTTTTTTTTTCTTTCGATAATTTTATTCTATCTCTTTTTATTGAATATTTCGATTGTAATTTTTAGGTGGATTTGAAAGATGTCAATATTACAATTGGAAATAAGGAATTACTTGTAGACTCGCGCTTACAATTAAAAACCGGAGTTAATTACGGATTAATTGGTAGAAATGGCGTTGGAAAATCAAGTTTGTATTTCAATTCATAATTTACTTTATATTATCTTCAAACGAATTAATATTTTCAACATTACATTTAAATTTACTATTATAAAAGCACTTTTAAAATGTATCGGAGATGGTAATTTAATTGGTTTCCCCAAGAATATTCGGGTTCTCTATATTGAACAGCTAGAAAACGTCAACGAAACAGAGAATGTAGTAGATATCGTAATTCGTGCAGATAAAGAACGAACTCTTCTATTAAACGAAAAAGAAATTCTTCAGTCTGCGGTCGAGAAACAAAATGAACAGGTTGCTATTGAGCATGCAGTTAAACGAGTACGAATGGCAAGATTGCAGAGAGAATTGGAATTGGCTGAGCAGGTTGCTGTTAAGCGAAGTGGTAAACGAGGATTTGAAGCAAGAAAAGAGCTTTTGGAGGCTGAAGCGAAAATGGAAACAGCAAAAAAGTATTTTTTCAATTAATTAATTGAAAAACAAAGAGATCATTCGTTTTATTGATTTCTTTTTGCTTGATTTTTTTAATAGAGGGTTACTGTTAAATCAGAATGACAGTGAATCAAATGAAGATTATAACAAAGTAGCTCATGAGCTTTTGGCCGAAATTTACGAAAAACTTGAACAGGTAATATCAATTAGAGATTACACACACGCATGCAGTCTGTATATTATTTATTAATAATCTTGTACGTTCGTTTAACAATAAATAGATTGGTGCTGCTTCTGCAGAAGCAAGAGCTCAAGAAATTTTATCGGGTTTAGGCTTCTCACATAAACAGCAATATTCTCCCTTGACTGCTTTATCTTCACTGTCCGGTGGTTGGCGTATGCGCGTAGCATTAGCTCAATCGTTATTTTTGGAGCCGGATATCTTATTACTTGACGAACCAAGTAACTTTATATGTTATTCTGTCACATTGACATTTAATTGTTTCAGCGGTATCTAATTTTGTTCTTTATTGTAACACAGCTAATCATTTGGACCTTCCAGCGATTCTCTGGCTACAATCATACTTGAATACACTTATCGACACAACATTAGTTATTATTTCGCACGATCGTCATTTCTTAAATAAGACGGTCACGGAAATAATTCGTTTCAAGGACGCGAAATTAACTTATCATGTCGGTAATTATGATGAATTTGAAGAGAACTTGATGAATGAGCGGTTAACGAAGGAACGAATGCTCCAAAGTCAAGAAAAGCAAAAGAAGCATATTGAGGAGAGTATTCAGAAAGCGCAAAAGAAAGCTCGTGAAAGTGGAAATGATAAACAATTGGGAATGGTTGCAAGTCGAAAAAAGGTAATCAATCAATTAACTATTAATGTGACTAGGATTAAATGATAAAAAATATTTATTTATATCGATATATACAAATATTCAGAAATTAGAAAGGTTTGGTATGAATAGAAGTGAAGCCGGCTTTAGATTCAAACTTTCACGGGATCGAATGGGATTCTTTAATTCAGTAAGAGATGATATTACGGTTGAACGTGCCGAAACATCAATAAATTGGTCGATTCCGAGTCCAATTCCTCTTCGACAAAATACCTTTTTGGTGCAACTAGAAGACGTTTCGTTTGTATATCCAAAAACGAAAACACTAATAATTCAAAGATTCACTCTACATATCGAACAAGGAAACCGAATTGCGTTCATCGGAGCAAATGGTGGTGGTAAATCCACTCTAATGGGGCTTTTGGCTGGTAGTTTAACACCAACGCGTGGCACAATCACGCGTAATTCACGACTAAAACTTGGATATTTCGCACAACATCATGTTGACGCGCTCGATCTACGTATCTCCGCTGTACAACTGCTCATTCAAAAGTATCCGGGAACTTCTGAAGCAACCGCACGAGCGCATTTAGGCGGGTTCGGAGTTTCCGGGGACTTGGCTGCCCTTCTCCCGATTCGACAACTTTCTGGTGGACAGAAAAGTAGAGTTGCATTTGCCATACAAGTATTCGAACGGCCGCATTTACTGTTGTTGGACGAGATCACTAATCATTTAGATATGCATACTATTGAAGCAGTAGTTGATGCATTACGCAAGTTTGAAGGTGCTGTGGTGGTGGTTAGTCATGATCGATGGTTTGTTGAGAATGTGGCGGATAGGGTGTTCGTGGTAGGAAAAGGACGTGTAAAAGAATGTGAAGGAGGTGTTGAAGAGTATACGAAAATTGTTGCTAAAGAGATTGGTGTTGATATTGACGAATTTAACGATGTTTGATCTATTTATTTTTAGTATCTTTGTATAAATAGGCACACTCCAGTGTTGAATTTACCTGTAAAAAAAAACCTGTCGTTTTTTACAAGTATAATTTGTTTGTCTAGAGAAGATCCATAATTTCATTAGGATAAAGAACGTAATTTTGCTTCGAGTGTTATTAAAATTTTACTCTTCAGCCGCGAAAAATCGCCGGACAAATCTAATTATACATTTTTCAAAATATCCAACTTATTTGCAATAATTACGAATAATAAAACTGTTACTAACGCTAATGAATAATAATGAAACTGTTACTAATGAATAATTATGATAAGAATTATAGTAATGTTTTTTATTATAATGTTAATGTTAATGCTAATGCTAATGCTAATGCTAATGCTAATGCTAATGATAATAGTATGGTTAATCAAGGGGTTTTTTTATTTTGTCTTTCGATGTTCAACTTCACCACCACCAGCAATAACTCCTACACGTAGCATTGACATCAAATTCCGTGCGGCATTCGAATGATCGTAAACGCCACCGTTAAATGCCGTGGTCACATCTCGACCTATTGACGATCGAAGGAATGCCTTACCACCAGGATGCTCGTCCATGAAATTTGTGACGTCGTGAATAATTCCTTCGATTAGAGTCCAATTCTTGGTTTTTGATATTTCTTGAACTATGTTCAATTGATTGATGTTTTGATTAGTTTTTGGCAAAAAAGATTTATAACCAAAAAATAATAATTTATTACTTACATTCTTCAAATGTGAATATTGGCAATTTTTCCAATGGAACTCCCCAATTTAAAGTTACTCTCTTAGCATCCAATTTCTTTTGTATCATGTACAGTTGACCTTTTTGCACTTCGTTATCTGGGAATTGTTTAAGATGCGACGCGAGACCAAACCATGAAGAAATTCTAATCAACCATTTAGTCGGATCATATTGATGAAATCGGATAGCATTTCGATAGTCTTGTGGGAACTCGTGATGAAAATTATGATATCCTTCGCCCAAGCTCAAAAATGCTGTAACAAAATGATCACGCGGAGTATGTTTGTCATCATAAGTTGTGTCGCCGAGATAATGAGCCAAAGAGTTTACGCAAAAAGTAGCATGATGAACAAACACAAGACGTGCGATTGCTGAAAAAAAGAATCCACCTCGCCAGTCACCCCAGCCGAAACCAGCGACTGCCCATGGGAATAATACGCCGAATGTCAATGCGAATAGACCGTAATGCCTGTGTTGGAATCTTAGTAAAGGGTCGGCGTTCAAATCTGAGATATCGGAACGACCAATTCGTTGTGGATTTTGTTTGATGAACATCCATCCCACATGTGAATAAAGAAGACCGCGATGAGCATTATAAGGATCACGATCAGTATCGGTATAACGATGGTGAGCTCTATGGTCACGACACCACCAACGCGCTGAACCTTCTACTGCACCTGATGCAAATGCGATAAGTAGTAGTTGAAGTGGTTTAGATGCTGTGTATGCTCGATGAGCCCATAATCTATGATAGCCTAGAAGAAGAATAAATGAATGATTCATATGTTTAGTATTTTTGTTACAAGTTTAAGTGATGTCAAATGTAAGAGGAATGAAAAAAATATCTTTACCCGCAGTAATCCCAAGTCCAGTACAATAATAATAAATGAAAGACCAAAGAAAGGTTTTTGGCAAAACTGGTGTTGTATAGAGACCGTAGATAGCCAACAATGGAGTACTAGTCAATAGAGTTGCATGTAGCCAATTTACATGTTTATACCAATTTGCCAACGTGATTGGTTCATCGAGATAAGTAGGTTTTGGCGGTTGTTGCAGTAGCTCGATTTCTTTGCTGACAATGTCTTCTTGTGGCGCTACCGTCGCCGTCTGTGTCATTGTCGTTACTGCCATCGAGGATGTATTTTTCTTTAATAATTATTTGAGATATTATATAGTCTCGTCTATTATTACGCTGATTGTTAGGTTAACAATAAAAAAAAGGATCGAAAGATCGAGTTTGTCGTTCGTAATTACAGGCTTTACTAGTGAATATTTATGTGCGTTTTTTTCAATAATCAATAACTCCTTTTCGTATTAAAGTTCTTTTTTAATCAGAAACAAGTAGCAATGTGATATTACAGTGAATGAAGTCGCGGATGCTTTTATAGCCAAGAGAAGTGAGTGACTGCTAGTCTATCTATCGGATCTGTTGGGGCATGATAATGACTACATGTAAATAATAATAATAATAATAATAATAGTGTTAATGGAAAGTCACGATTAGACTGATCGAATAAGATTGCTTTCTCACTCTGAGAATTCATAACTGTGAATTGGTCATTTCAATTTTTTTTTTAATTCATAAAACTTATTGACAGATGTTTGTTACTTGGGGCGTGCGAAAACACAATATGTCTACAAAAGAAACGCGATCCATATTATTACATAAAATATTGACATTCTGCATATTGTCTAATTAAGTAATAAACAATTATATTGTTTTCATGAATTTTAGCATTATAAAATTGCCCCAAAAAACATCCACACCCTTATCAATATTAATGAATTAATCTTATCAAAGACAAGTTTTTGTTGTTGATTCCCCCAAAAACGCATAAAGTTCAATAATGACGATGGAGTGATCTCGTGCATGAATCTAAATAGAAAGAGAGTAAAAAAAGAAACACATGTAAATTCACGTGTGAATACTATTATAATTACGAAAATTAGTTTGCGTAATTCCCCAAAATTTGATCGATTCCTGACGATCGGTACATTTCGGTGGCAACTAAAAAGTTCCATCGACGGGTGATCGTAGTACCGAGAGGCAGAATTTTGGGGCACTATGCGAGCTATTAATCATTTGACTAAATACTTTCTCTCAAATAAGGGTCCAATATTTGTTTTTACAAACAGAAATAAATATATAAAATTAAACTTTTTCTTACTCAGATTACCCACTCTAAAAAGGATAATAATTAATAATAATAATAATAATGTGTACACTATTTTGGGCTTTACAATATCATCCCCAATATAAATTGTAATTTATATAATCTATTTTATTTTTAAAATACTATATATATATATAATACTATTTTTATTGTATGCATTAATATATTTTTATTATCCAACACCCAGTATTTTCGCAGGTAATCGGGATGAATACTTATCCAGACCAACAGCACTAGCATCTTGGTGGAACAACTCAACAATTTTAGGTGGTCGTGACATAAAAAATCCTCAACAATCTGGTACTTGGCTAGGGATAAACCGGTATGGCAGATTCGCAGCGATCACAAATTACCGAGATCCAGATCACTCGTCAGAAGTAAAAACAGTATTTGACGATAATAAAAGTTTAGGCTTGAATGAATCTAAAACACCGCTCTCGCGTGGAATTTTGATAAACAAGATTTTAGAGTCCCAAGAAACGCCATTAGACGAGATTATGAGAGTTGAGGTTGAAGCAAGAGCAGAAAATTATGGTGGATATAATATCATCACGATGGATCTTGCCAATCAGGGAAAAAATAAAAACACAAATGACAGTAATGACGAAAACGATTGTCACACGTTTTACTTCGCGAATAGACGTGATATCAGATTGCAGACCTTAAAAAGTGGCGAGATTTATGGACTATCAAATTCCGTGTTGGATGATCCTTGGCCAAAAGTTGAGATGGGGAAATGTGAATTCCAAAAGATTCTAGACAATAAAACATTATCAGAAAGCGAGTTGATCAATGAATTGTTTAGACTTTTAAGGTATTATTATTGTTATTATTTGTGCTAAAATGTGGTCCTACTCTTATTTCATTATTATTATTATTATTATTTTTATTATTTTGCTAAAGCGCAGTCTTCTGTATAAAAGTTATTATTATTTATTTATTTATTTATTTATTCTTTAATAATAGTATGACAGTACCATTCAAACCAAAGTCTACTATACCTGAAATACTAGAAAATATACGGCTCACTATTCACGTTCCTGAGTGTCAACTGCATGGAACTTACGCCACGCGAACTAACACGATAGTTTTGGTGGATTATTCTAATCGTGTGGTTTTCGTTGAACGAACAGTATTTGATGAGGCACGTGCTAGTAACAATTATTGTTATTCCCACATCAGTGCAGATCGATTTAATACTACGTCTGATACCGATACATCTATTGACGATTTTATTGTTGCTATTACTAATGAAGTCAACAATGACAAGGTGAAAGAATCTGATGACACTCAACAGCAGCAGTCATTTTTTAAATCAGATGATCATAAAGATCGGGTTTTTCAATTCAAAATTCAAAAACGTGATTAATGATGATTAATATTACACAAAAAAAAATAAAATAGCGATTCTTGCGTCATTCATTGTTTGAGGATTCCCGATCTCCTTTTTTAATACAATGTATTATACTGGCTCATAAAAATTGAGGCTTACGTTGTACAAACGGATGAATTGTCGCATGTTTTCTTCAGAATGATATTAAACAAGCTTTCATTCATGCGCAATAAATCTTAATTAATTACCACTATTATCACAAGCTGAAATTTACATCACTAAAACTTCCACAGAATTATTCAAACTCTGAAAAAAATGATTTATTCCATTTTAATTTAATCACCTGTTTCCTGTTTACTTTTTAAATTTGTTCGTTTTATGATTAAAAGGTGATTGTATTGTGCCTCACACTCCAAGTAACGCATCACATGTTCACCTTGGCCAGCATTAACATATCTCTCGGTACTAATTGTTTTTAGTATAAAAAATCCAAAGTTACGACGTTTTGATACTACGTATTTCAAAAAGGTTGTAAATCATTTGATGTACAAACATCCCACTGGCTCATACTGTGATGATTTGAAAGTTTCATATGACAAATCAATCGACGTATGGTGCATAAAATCTAAAGTTATCAAACGTTTGTATTTGGTAAGAAGTAAATACAAAATTTAATCCGTGAATATGATAGAATAGGTCTTTTCTGAGCATATTCACGGATTAAATTTTGTATTTACTTCTTAGTAAAGTTGTTTATACATTTTACCAAATACATGTACAAACGTTTGATGACTTTAGATTTTATGCACCATAGTCAATAGGGAATACAGTTAATAACAATAAATATTCGGAAATTAATATTACGTGTTTGCAAAAGTGACATCATCGATTGAGTGTAATCTAACTAATCTTACCACTATGGTGCATCATAACATCTAAAGTCATCAAACGTTTGTGTTTTATAAAATGTATAAACATCTTAACTAAGAAGTAAATATAAAATTTAATCCGTGAATATGCTCAGAAAGGGCCTATTCTATCATATTCACGGATTAAATTTTATATTTACTTCTTAGTAAAGATGTTTATACATTTTGTAAAATACAAACGTTTGATGACTTTAGATGTTATGCATCATACCACTATTTGGAAATTCTTTTTATCGACTTGTTTCAAAAATCTTTTAGTTCCTGGCGCAAGTTTTGTGTCAAATTCTGTTAGTCTGTTAGTTCTTCGTCCTGATATATTTTTATATCGTCAAGTAAACAATTGTTTAAATCAAATAATTGCATTAAAAGAAATTGTTTATTACCAACAGACAATACGGCGCATAGCGTAAATTGCAGTCTCAGCAACTTTTTTTTTTCAAATCACACGGAATCAATGTAGCATTAGGGCGAGGAGAAAAAGCAGGATATTCAATAGCATTTGCATATATATAACAAATACAGTGTGATAAAAAGTTGAGTCGAAATATCAAATCGAGAATTCAGAATTATCAAACATTAATATTAATATCGATATCGATATTGATATCTATAAAACTCAAATTATCCACGATTCACACACCCGGAACTATGGAAATTTTCTCAGTCACGACACGATTTCAATTTCTTATAATGACGAATCTAACAAATAACGAAGTCCGGTTATGGATAAGTAAACTAACTGTCTGAATAATTATGAAAAATTGTGAATTAATTCCTGTGATTCAATATATTTATCGTGTTTTTAATATGGCAAGACGCGTCTTTGTCAATTTTCAGCAAGATTATCTAAATCTCATTCTCACGACTCCGGTAAATAATATTAAGACGGCAAGCTCAAACCAAAATATCGGGATTGCAAGGATCATTAGGATCTAGACAGGACCGACTACAGAAGTTCCATTATCTGAGGATGTTCCGATAGCATCATCATCCTCTTCAACCAAAAGTGATTCGATTTTGACAACAAAAGAACAATAAATAATCAAATGAAAGTTCAGACTAAGAATTAGAAGTTTAAACGTCGAAATTCCAATCCAGAAAAACCATATTACAAGTGAGTCTCGCTATAACGACCTCTAAATATAATGACATTCTCTACATAACGACATTACCAGTCAGAACAGAGAAATAATGATATATAAAAAATTTGATTTAACAACATTCGAATTTTTCAGCTGGAACCAAGAGTGTCGTTATAACAAGACCACTAAAATCAGCATTCAACAAGTGACTTCCTCGCCTCGCTAAAGAATATTTATGTGGCATGAAAAATAAAGGTGACGGTGGTATTACTGGTGATGAAGTTACCTCTTATCCTGGATCTTATATGAACTATGGTTCTATCGAAGAAGTATATATCGTAGAAATCAATAAGATAAAATCCAATGATAATAGCGAGTGATAATACTACTATTGAGACTGGCGAAAAGCAAAACCACTGCATCGATCTCTAAAAAAGGAAAAAATTGCTTGAAAATTTGAAAGAAATATCGAAAGGGAGTCTGATTAATTGTTTCGATTTTCTAACATTTAACGCGCGTTATAAAATATCGTAATCGAAACATACATTAGTAATATAAAATCAAACAAGTTTATTAGGAATTGGCCCAGAATTGGCCATAAGCTTCCGTGGCTCATCCTCAATAAATGTCATGGAAATCTTTCAGAATTACGAGGATACAAAGTCAGCAACGCCGGATGTTAAAATCCATATAAAGTGTTTAAGGAGGGAAAAGCGAAAATTTGAAAACAAGCAGGATATTGTCGAAGACAGGAAAAATTATAGTCTTGACAGCTCTCAATACAAAGATAACCCAAGCTCCGTGTTTATTCACTTATTAAAGAACTGGCAAAATACATAAACTCGCAATTCCAGAAAGAAAACGGATAAAATGTGTGCATCATGAGAAAGAGTACCGAGTACATATGCGTATTTTTATTACATGTACTTACAAAGTTGTATTAATTTAACAAGTGGAACGGCAAATTTAGGGGGTTAAGTGTCCATCAATAGATTGTATTTCATAAATTCAATAAACTTCTTAGTTAAGAAGTAAATACATGTACAAATGTAAATATAATAAAATTTTGTATTTACTTCTTAGTTAAGAAGTTTATCGTTATTGAATTTATAAAATACAATCTACGTATTGATGAGTTTAGATGTTAAACTGTGCAAAATGACATTCTAGAGTACTGTAATGGGTGAAATATGCAATATTATCAATAATTCTAAAAAAGGTATAAAGTTGTTGTAAATACATGTATCGGTATGTACTGTCTGTATTTGTATCTGATTATGGCAAAACTAGGAACAATTATAATTTATGAATTGTGTTTCGTTCGCTCGCCGTAAATGGTAAGTGATTTCGATTCGAGCTAAACGGAATACGTATGCTCTTTTGGATGTAAAATTAATACACACGTGAAGAATGCAAAATTAATATATATGGTGAATTTAATGCTCCATGAATTTTTACATTTAAAATTAATATGGAAAATGGTCACGTTTTTTTTTAATTTTGGTCATTGACATTGACGTTGAATCAACATCAACTACAAGTGTACGTAAGCGTCGTCATCCACAAGTGTCTGAGCCTCGCTGACTGACTGACTTGACACACTGACACTCGCTTTTCGTAAAGCAGCCGTTATAGGAGTCGCCGCGCCGTTATTTGTTAATATATATTAATTTTAAAGCAAAAGGAGTCGTCCTCGTCGGTCGTCTTAGTCTGATAATAATAATAACAATAATAATAATAATATATTATTCTAATTATTATTATTATTAATATATTTTATAATTTAGTTTTTTTTTTTACTTCTTTAATTATAAACCACTCACTCAACAAACAAACAAGCAAAAAACGAAAATAATACTTTGAACTCAATAGCCTTTGAGTAAAAGAGAAAAAAAAGATGGAAGAAACACTGAGCGAGCGATCAATAGTTGTTAGTTTTCGCCCGTCGACTGGCAAACTTTTTGATTGTAGTTTTGATCCTACTCAAATGACGGTACGGCAACTAAAAGAGAAGTTGGCTAGGGAAACTAGTATACCGGCTGACAGTATGAGACTTGTGTACTCTGGACGAATTCTAAAAGATGAGGATATGGTAGATTCATATGGTGAGTTTCTAGACAATTCACTAAATCACCAATTGATCAATATTAAGATACGAATACCAATGAATAAGAAATTGGACCTATCTCGCATGCCAATCATGAATTCTCGACATTTTTGGCTCGCTAGCTCGGACATTGTAGAAAGAAGCATTCATTAGTAGCCAATATTTCAACATCCCACCCAACCGTTTAAGTTCCAATTTTATTGACGATGGCAATCTTTTCAAATATACAATTCAATCAAATTCACAAATAATATGCAAAATAATAGGTGTAAAAGAAGGTCATACAGTACATGTGGTGCGGGGGGCAGCGAACCAGGCCGCCGAGCAGGCTGCTGCTAATTCTTCGGCATCAGGTGGAGCTTCTAGATATGCTACTACTACTAGTACTTCTAGTTCTCCTGCGTCGTCGTCATCTGTAAATCCTTTTAGTAACCCACCACCAACACGTCAATTAGGTTCAAACTCTAATAATTTCGAACAAGATTTAATGAGAGGAATGATGAATTCACCAATGATGAGGGTATTGTATATATACTTTTCTATATTCAATAAAAATAACAGGTTACCTTGATGATATTGCTTTCATAATTGTTGGTCTGTATAATGAAAAGTTACTTTTTTGATTATTTTTGAAGCAAATATTGTCAAATCCAGAGATAGTAAGATCAATGGTAATGCAAAATCCAACGATGCGACAAATGATTGAAAGAAACCCTGAAATTGGTCATATAATCGTAAGAATTTTTTATTTATTGATTTTGTTTGGATCAGTTATCATTCCCTATTTCGGATAACTAACCTTTTTTATCTTCATTTCATTATTGTTGTATAGAACGACCCATCCTTTATTCGTCAGGTTTGTTTATAATCCACTTGCTATCGGAAATTATATGTGATTCTCAATATCTTTTTGTTGTTAGACGATGGATATGGCACGCAACCCTGAACTCATGAGAGAGATGATGCGGAACAACGGTATTTATTTATATGATTATCTCTCACACGCATTTACTTTAATGTATTATTAATAAAAAACTCCGATTTTCAAGATCGGGCATTGGCAAATTTGGAAACCATACCCGGCGGATTTAATCATCTCCGTAGAATGTATCATACTTTACAAGAACCATTAGAATCTGCAGGGCGTCATGCAAGTATTTTAAAGATCTTAGATATATATTCAAACCTAAGCAAGCTAATTAATTACATCTTTATTATCGGGGTAATCATTATTAGAGTGATCAATCTTCAGAGGCTGCAAACCAGCGTCTTGCACAAATGTTAAACGTTGAAAGCCCGCCAGGTATTTGATATATATTTGAATACCGATATAATTTTTAACAACAAATTATTTTAAATTTTAAGCTTGAACGACCTCTCAAATTTTTTAATAGAGGGACGAATAAATAGCACGCCTCTTCCTAATCCATGGGCACCCCGTAATCAGAATAATAACGGATCTTCACCCACAACAACTGGTTCATCTTTATCTCAGACAAATCCTTTTGGTGGTAATATTCACGAGTCATATCTACATGCCCAACCTGATCGATTTGGTTATTTATAGAATTTTTTCATGTTTTTAGGAATTCCAAATTTTGGCTTTGGATTCCCTGCGGGCATATTGGTATTCATTACTTGTTCATTCTTGATAACATACATTTTTTCCGAACCATATATTAACTGATATTTCTTTAGAATTTTACGACACCTATTGGCGATCGCTCCACATCATCAACTAACCAGAGCACCACGTCACAAACCAATCAAACATCACAAACAAATAATTCATCATCCACAACAACACCATCATTTTCATCTCCCTCTGATCCAGATTTTATCCGACGGTTTCAACAAGTCATGCAACGATATACTTCATCCCCTCAATATTTATCACGGCAGCAAATGCACCAACAGAATTTTTATCCGACATCATTATTTGGTTCGCCCAATCCTTTCTTTATGAATATGCAACAGTCATCTTTTGGGTATATAATTCATATTTTTTTTTTGGTAGAGTCAAAATAATGTTTATTGATTCTTATGACTAATACTAATTTTATGATCAAAAAAGAGCGCCACAACCCACAACCACACAACCTACGGAACCGCCGGAAATCCGATTTCGCTTACAACTCGAACGACTACAAGAAATGGGTTTTGTGGATCAAGCAGCGAATATTCGTGCTTTGCTAGCCGCTGGTGGCGATGTGAACTCGGCCATCGAATGGCTCTTGCAAAATCCTAATTCATGAAGAACCAATTCAATCATTTTAATTATTATTATTGTTGTTATTATTGTTATTATTATTATTATTTATTTTATTTATAATAAAATGATAATGATAATGAATGATAATGCTAATGAATGATAATGATAATGAATGATAATGAATGATAATGATAATGATAGTGATAATAACAATAATAATAACAATGATGGTAATTATTAGGTTGGGTGAGAGAGAAGGACTTTTTTGAAGGGAAATAAAAGAAGTAAAGTAGCATTTTTGGAAACTTTTGCAACAATTTCTATTTACATATTACACATACGTGTTGGTAGACATATTATACACGACTATTTTATTTAGGTTTTTTTCTATATAGCACACATGCACACACACTAATAAACACACAATTTCTCTCGTATATATATATAAATTTTTATATATATTTCATTCCCTTTCTTCCGTCCTTTAAAAATCAAAGTCAACCACACCAATCACAATGGCAAATGCTACTACTACTTCTATCACCACCATCAACATCATCATCATTTTCATTCTCTCATCATTTTATTATACCTTTTTTGTATTATTTTATTATTATTGTTGTTATTGTTATATTTTCATAAAAAAGGTGTTATAATAATGATCCTCCTTATCACAATCAACACCATCATGGTGTCTTTTATATACCAGTTTATCAAAAAAGAAAACAAAGGTACGATAATAAAAGAATGTTATTTTGAATGCATTATTTGTTTTTATATACATATATATAAAATATTGTTCAAAATTGGTTGAAGGTTTCGATGAAATCATTTTTCATTTCTCTAATGATTGGCGCTTATTCCTCGAGATAGACTTCAGAAGTATGAATTTGCTTTTCCTGAATAACATAGTAACCATCTCCAAACCTCTCTATAAAGTGTATAAAGAAAAGATCCTCTTTAAATCTTAGCCGAAGTTAGAAGTTAATTTAGTGTCTAACTTCGGCTAAGAGGGTTTCACTATGTATATGTCCCCTTCAATCTTGAAAAGAAGCCACCTCATGATTGGACACCCAAAAACATTTGCGACTTTTCGGATAGAATCTAAAACTTCTCCGAGACCAGAGGATTCTTGCAAGAAAATCATAGTGGCCTCATAAAAGAAGTTGCTCTGTCTATTAGTCCTAGGATATGAGCTAAAGGATTTTCTTTATTTGAATGATATGGTAATTTTCTGTTCATATTCTGCATCTGAAATGATCTTTTTTCTCTAAAATGTGTATATGACATTAATGAAAGATACATGGGCCATAAAGATATTGAGCTTGTGGAAATTATATCCTTCAGATCGCATATCTAATGTCTTTATTTTAATGAACGAAAATCAAGTTGTTATGAATCTCCTGGTGATGAAATAATATTAAGTACTGTAATTCTCCAGCTCCAAAAATGACGTTATACAAAAAAATTTAACGTGTATAACTGATCGTAAATTTATTCGATTTTCGAAATCAATGTCTCTTAAAACTTTTATTTCGACGCGGTTCCAGTCTATACCTATCGCTTCAGCGGCGAGTATATCGCATACAATTTGTCCTCAACAAATCATAAATGTAAATAACCATATATATTCTACAAATGTACAATCAAAAACACCTATTTCAATAGCAACAACTTCACGATTGACTCTTTCTTTAACAAGCAAACAGCAAAATTCTATCATTGCTCCTGCAATTTCCACCACCTTCATTACATCTCCATATTACCGTTTTCCACGTTCCACGCCACAAACACAACTCGAACAACGTCGCTTCCGCGCAGAATTCGCACCAAGAAAGTGGAAATACCGAAAAAAGCATAAAGGCCGGGTCCCGGTACGTACAGGAGGCTCCACCAAAGGCAATTACTTGGCTTTTGGAGAATATGGAATACGCGTGAAATACGGAGTGAGGTTATCGAGTGCGCAGCTAACAGCCGCGCATCATGTGATACGTCGAAAGATTAAAGTGGTCAAAGGATCAAAGATGTGGATGCGTGTGTTTCCCGATATTCCTGTGACGGCAAAGGGAAATGAGTCTCGTATGGGTAAAGGAAAAGGGTCGTTCGAGTATTGGGCGTGTCGGGTACCGATGAATAAGATTCTTTTTGAGATTGGTGGTGGTGGGATTAGGAAAGAGGTTGCTAAGGAGGCTATGAAATTGGCGGCTGATCGGTTGCCGGTAAAGACCGAATTTGTAGATGGAAAATTGGAGCCACCGTCACCAAAAAAAATAAAAGCAGTAACATCTAAACCATCAACAGCCAGTGCTGTTGTCAATAATCTGGTAAAGTCACCAAAGTCACCGACATCATGCACACCTATACTGATAAAATCACCACCACTAGTGTCATCATCTGTTACTCAGAAACCAGTTGCAATTCCGAAAAAATAATATATTTCTATTTACGTATTGTGTTATTTATTAAATGCATTCCACCATTAAATATAATGTTCTGTTAATAATGTACAGTGTATATATATATATTGCGTACGGTATAATCAAAGATGAACAAAATAAATAATATAAAAGTTTAACACCATTATCGCATCTAGTCGTTATCAATCGCCTCCCAGGACAATGATCCGAAACTGGGAAGTTTCAACGACGAAAACGTAAATCTTCCACCCAAACTATTGGTATTCAGCGGTGGTATTATACCAGCGTTATCGACGCTAGTTCTTGTGGTAGCATCATCAGGATTTGGTTGTGATGATGATGGAGGAGTTGTTGGCGCGCTGCGAACTTTGCCTGCATTAGAGGTTGTGGTATCGTTGGTAGTCGAAAGATTTAGATTTAAACTACGAAGGGAGGGTTTGCTCATACTTGTTAGTGCTTCATCGACTCCAAAACTGGAATATTCCGAATGTGTTAGTTGACTTTCAAATTGGTAAAGACGAAGTGCTGTCACTGCTTGAACATGTTGCTTTTCTAATGCGATATCCACTGGAGCCTGTGATTCAAAAATATAATATATAAATAAATATTAAATATCATTCGATTCATCAATGACAAAACAACTCACCTTATTATTATTATCTTTCAATGTAATATTTGCATGTCTCTTCATCAAATTCAACAATAATCGTGCATTATTCATTGCTGCAGCGTGATGCAATCCACTCCACCCGTCATTATCCACCGCATTAATATCACAGAACCATTGTAGTAAAAATTCTACGGCCACATCATCACTCCGTAGAATGGCTTGATGCAAAGCGGTTGTGAAATTTTTTTCTTGATTTTTGTAATCGACGTCAGCCCCAAGAGATAAGTATCGAAGCGCCTCGACCAAATCGGTTTCGTTCATGGCATCCCAAAATGCCTATTAAATGATGGCGATATAAAATAATACAGAATTAAGTCGTTATTGCCAGTGATATGATATATTATAAAGCATCTACTAACTAACCTGATGGATTGAAAGCACATTTATGTCTTTTTGAGAAATAAATTCCTTTTTCGCATATTTTGATATTATAAACTTGTCCCAATCAGCTCTATTTACAATAAAAATTATAATTTATTAATAATTACATATGACAAAGTTAATTATGACAAAGAAAGATTTCTCGTTCACCTATTTAGCTCCGAATCAAAATCATTTAACATTTGGGCCTCATATATCTGATTCACCTTCTCATTCCCTAATTTAAGCATAACTTCAATCGCCTCAGGCTCCCATTTGTCCAGAGTTAACGATCGAACTTTACTCACGTGTACTCCGAGACTTCGATGAATACCCGAGCATTCGATGCATAATAAGGTGCCGAAATTAGTGCTGGCCCATTGCGGACCTATATTTTATAAAAGATTACTGGGATTTTAATTATTTAGGAAACATTACTATTGTTGTTATGATCAACAGCATCCGTAATTATGAGAGTATTATGTAGTTTTCTAGGTACCGGGAGATTTGCAGTCTACACATATGTCGTTCCCTGGTAGTTCCATTATTTGGTGTATTGAGGGTCGATTGGCTTTCTGCGATGTATCGTTGGTGCCATTCTCAATAGAATGTCCGTTTCCGTTGACTAGTTCATAATGCAAAAGTTCCTTTTTACATAAATGAAAATTCATTAATTATAATAACCGATTTATTCGATACTATTAATAATTTGCTAAAGAGTCTTTACATTGAATTCTCCCGAATCACCTTCAAAAGACGCTGGTGTTTGGTCAGCATATATCGCTTCCTTAGCTGCCGTCTGGAGACATTTCACCCAATCATCCATTTCCTCTTGATTTTCTGCCTGCAGCACATAAGTCCTAAACAAAATTATGCGTTAAAACACTTAACGAATCCAATGATTCCAAACAAGATATAAAATACCTCATTGGAGAAATTATCTCAAAACAAAATCGTCTATCAGAATTGACTACTGGTTTAATATGACAAACTCTAAGATTTATCGTAAGGGAATCTTCGTCTTCTTTAGCGGATACCTTTTGATGTGACCATCATGATTCATTCCTTGAAGGTTATCAGCTAATACTTTTGATGATTTTCTTCCTGAAAAACTTCATTACAATCAAACCAACAATCCCTTATGTCTGCCTACTAATCTCTCTTTAACGCCAAAAAATTAAATTTGCTCAACACATACCTTGCCATTTCGGGTACACGAAGTCAGGTATTCACCTTCGATAGTAAAGTAACGACGCGTCCATGATTGGAGAACACGTTGACTCCCTTTTTTGAATAGGTAGCCGGATTTTTTGGGTATTGGAACAACTGATGATTGAGTGTTACCGTCGGTTTGTAGACGGGTGTAGCCTTCATTGGTTAATTCTTTGGTTGCTGGTCGCATCGGATTGTAAGTTTCGTGGGCTGTCTTTTTATAATTATAATTATAAATATAGCTATAAATAATTATATCTTTGTTGATTGAGAAAAAATCTTATTGCATACATACCTCTATTAAAGTTTTTTTGAGTCCTTGAGAATCTATTAGATCGTTGTTGTATTGCGCGCGTGCCTATTAATTTTACAAATTCACTAATAAGTCAATTGCTTTTTATATAATTGAAAACAGATTATAATTAATACCTCATGAAGCATTCCTGTAGTAGCAAATGAAAAAAAAGAATATTTATGTAAAATTATCAAACAAATTAATTCGCTTAAAAAATTTTTAGTTACTTGTCACATCCTTCATATATGGCTCTAGGTCTTTCATTGTCTCGTAATTTTGGTGATAGAATGCTGACTCTGTAAACATTAATGCCAATATCTATTTGTAAAAAATATATGCACATAATTAATATTTTTGATAAAGATTTATATTATTACTATTACTAATGTATTTGGCCTCTTACATATTCCATAAACTCAAATTTCTTTTTCGCATGTAGTTGGTTAAGCTTTGACACGTATTCTAGATACCGTCGATGAAATTCTCGTCGGGTATCTGTGACTTCAGCTGATGCCTTAAAAAATTCTTTTATGTTTCAAAAAATTCTTTATGTTTCAAAAAAATCATTTTGATAATTTATGGGAAGTTATTACCTCTGGAATCATTTGATCTTTCGGTCGCTTGCTCATGTACTTTGACAACGCGTTGTCTGCTTCGTTACTTGCCCTTTCGAAATTTTTCTTGACTTCCTGATACAAAAGAAGCACGATTTACAGAATACGTGTTTAGACTTGTCCAAGATTTTTCGGTAAACGATGCTAATGCGTTTTTTTAATAAAGGTGCAATGCATCAATTCACACACCTTTAAAGGCGCTATTTCGTTTTTGCTAAATGCTTCTAATGGTTCAATGAACATATCACTCATATGTAGATGCTTGAAATAAAAAAAAAGATAGACGCAAAACGTAACTTCAGAAAAGTAATCAAATATTTCCAAACTGACAAATTTGAATGTAAATATTCTTACGAGCATTTTCCGACTCCTTTCTACTTCTTGGAGCGACGATGAGTATTTCGTCAGTACAGATTCTGAAATAATCGGTATCAAGTAAAGGAAGTCAATCACGTGTAGAAGAATTAAAAAATTACCAGGTAACATTATGTGATAAGTTTGTTTATAGGTCATACGCAAAATAAACTCACTTATTAATGAATTAGGTTGTTGGTTAGCAAAGTTTCCGAGCTCCTGTGCGAATTGAAGTTGTTTCATTGTATATTCTAGATCGAGCAATCATAATAAACCACTGTTAACAAGAATATTCCAAAGATATAAAAGCTTAATCACGAAAACGTGTGTCCAAAATCAAATTAATTTTACCAGTAGCAAGCTCCACGCTAGATTTCGCCAATTTCACAAGACTCTTTATCGTGTTCTCTAGTCCGAAAACTGATTCTTCACATAGTGCAAGCTCTCTACGAAATGCAGGTGAATCTTCCTGGCATAGTCGTAGGTTGAGTGGTGCTGTCATTTTATTTCTAGAAAAAAAATAATAATGGTAATAATAAATAGACTAGATTTGGTTCTTTGGCTGGCTGGTTGATTGATTGATTTTTTTGATATATTAACTATGCAATAAATAAAGTTGTATTTTAAGGAATGATTCAATGAGAAAAATGATGATCAACTATCCTGTATTTTTGTAAAATTAAAAACAAAAAAATTGTTAGATCAGAAGCTTAAACGGATTTAATAAACAAATGCAAAAAATGTAAAATTGATCAGATTCGCCTTTATTTCGTCCTGGGCACAATCAAATCATACCCGACCAAAAAAGATATACTTTTATACAAAACTGTTAAATATTTGAACAGCCTTCAGAAAGGGCAAACAACGACAGCCACCTTTTGAACTCGAATAATTCAAGATCTCGGTAACAGTCGGTGCCATAACTGAACGACTGTTTGTGGTCGGAGAATAAGCAGCCCGCTTATAAGTCCGGTTACCAAAGATTACATCATTCAATTTCACGCTTGTCTGTTTTTCTTACCAAGATAATAATAAGACCAAAGAAAACCCGAAAATAGTTGAGAAAAACTTACATGGAATAAAGCAGAGTTGGTCGAGATAATGAATTAATTGTGTCAAGTGGTTGTTGGATCAATTGTAAATTATTGGCCAATCAAATTGCTGCATAGTTTGCATAACAATAAATTAGAATTTCGAACAACTTCTTTCTCATCCTCTAATATGATCTATTCACTATACATAATCAACAAAGCAGGCGGTCTCATATATCAAAAGAATTTTAGCGAAGGACTAAAGAGATTGACTGCTAATGAATATCTAGTACTTGCAGGAACATTTCATAGGTATTAATCTATATGTAAAGCGAAACTTTATAAATGAAACCATAAGAGAATAAATCTTTGATATTTTAACAATAATTTATTTTGGAAAGTGTTCATGCTATAACATCGAAAATATCACCGGTTAGAAACATCACTTCCAGTGGTCTAGAAGTACTAGAAGCCGATACATTCAAGTTATACTGTTATCAGACATTAACAGGTATGATGAAAATTTTAATTTATTTTTCATATATATACAATAATGTTCTGTATTTGATCTGTGATGAAATTTATGGAATTTATTCATATTCATATTCACATTCTGATTCTGATTCCGATTATTCTTTATTATTTAATGTTGCGGGGAAAATTTTTTTTGCTGTTTGCTACTTCTATTTTTTCTCGGCCCAAATACAAAAGGCACAAAATTCCTAATAATCGCTGACCTTACACACCCAAATATTGATCTCGTGTTGCGTCGTACCTATGACGTGTACAGTGACTTTGTGATGAAGAATCCTTTTTATACGCCTGAGATGCCGATTCGTAGTGAATTATTTGATATGAATCTAGCGAAATTGATTAAACAAGTGGGAGGATAGAGTAAAAGAGTAAATTAGCAGGATTCTGTGAATGCACGGTCTATTACTTAGAAAACGCGAGTCGGATTTTTGATTTAATTATTGTTACTAGCTACAAATAATAAAATTACTGCCACATAACACTATACCTGTGTCAGGTTAGCTGTGGCGTGTGGCTGATCGACCAATCAAATCGTAAGATCAATGTGTAAGTAACATTAATTAATCACTTTTTGCACTTCTTATGGAAGCATTGGCTCTTAAGAAAAGTTGGAGTCTCCAAAGAAAACTGAATAATATCGATATTTCACTAATCGAATACTAAGTAGAACATAATTTATTTTATTTTTGATTTCACTTTGTGGAGAGGCATTCGGTCTCGCAACACGGTAAAAATTAGATCCGGCATCTGATTTTTTAATGACACATTCAAGGGTTAGCGTTAGATTAAAATAGTTGGGGTTCATTCCAAGTCATGTGCCAAGAATTGTAACTCGTTTATTATTGGTCCAAATTATGTATAGAAACAATTAATTGATTTATGACAACAGTAAAAGTTAGAAATCAACTGGCGGAGGTAGAAAAATATTATAAAGTGGTAAGAAAGAAGTTGGACAGGCTGGAGGAGTTGAGGGGAGGAGCAATAGAAATGTACGTCGGTGAAAAAAAAATTAGAAAGGAAAGAGGAAGAGTTGAAGGAAGAAGGAAAAGATTGAAAGAAGCAGATAATATTTTTACAAAAGGAATTAGCTAAAGGTATTGAACAAATTACATAAAAAATTTACAAAAATTAATTTTACTCTTTCATTATTTATTCATCCATTTGTAAGAGTATTTGGTACTATATACAACTTTGACTAACATGCGTTTTTTTTGTATGGTTATATTTTCCATTCCTTATACTTTAATATTTTATGCTTTATTAGATAAAGGTAATGCTATACTATATTATTCAATCAATCATTTATTTCTTTTTCACTTATCACACTTTCTCATCTATTGAATAAATTTTTGCTTTTCAAATTATCATCTATCTATTGTCATTATTATTGGTAGATTCACAAACTTCCAAAAAAAGATCGATCAAAAACATAAGCTCTCAATTAATAGTAATAATTTGGGTATTAATTAACAAGGTAACAATATAACTTTCAATAATACTAAAATATTAACTGCAATTATATCACAATTACAAAAATTAACAATCAACCAGCCCAGTAACAATAATAATAATAATAAAGAAATTGAACAATATTTAAACTACAAAAAGCACTCTTAAAAGGTAAAAGTACTATAATTAAACAAAACTCTTCTTATAAACAAACATTATTCTTACTGTTAATGAAAATCAAAAAGAAAATACAAAAATTAAAGAAAGTTGAAAATAAAATTTAAATTGAATCAAAAAATGCTATATATTATAAAGATCTAGTAGAACAACTAGCAAATATTATAATTGATAATTATTTGGTTAATAATATTATATCTTGAATATTCTTAAAAAAAGTTAAAAGAATAATTAATCAATCATCAAATATTAACTTAATTAAAATTGATGATAATGCTAAAAGCTTTCTTGAAAAAGCTTTAAATCTCAATATTCCAATACAAAATCCATCACACCAAATTAATTTATTAGTTATTAAAAAGACAAATATAATTTTATATTTGAACTTACAAATACTTTGTAAACTTAGATTAACATAGAAAATAATTATAATATAAACTTGATAATTAAATTATAATTGTTCCCGTTGTATAATTTGTTGAGAAAAATTTGAAGAACAAATAATAATCAAATAATTATTATTGCAAATTATTAATAATATAAAGAAAAAGAACTAATTACTCAATCTTTACTTTGAACATAAAAAAACAATGAATAATTAAATACAGTTAAATCTCTCTATAATTATGCTTATTTATAGTTACACCTCTCTATAATCACCTTATTTTGCTTTCATATTTATATATAAACATAATAAAAAAATCTCTCTATAATCACATACTCTTTATAGTCACCAAATTTTGTTTTCCTGAGGGTGGTGACTATAGAGGAGTTTGATTGTAGTTAATAAAACTGAAGTTCAAATTAATTAACATATATTTATAAGTCTATTATTAATCAAATTATCTGAAAATAAAAAGCTAAGTATAATAAATATCATTATCTCTATATAAAAATAGTAATTGTTTAATCTACAATAATAAAAAATTTATTTATAATTAACTGAAATAATTCTAAATCTAAAAAAAAAGTTAATTTATTTGAACAAATAAAAGTAATGTAATAAAAACTAATCTTATATCAGAACAAAACAAATAATTAAATAAAATACTGAATAAATACTTAAATTTATTTGATTTAAGTAAACATAAATATATTATAATTATTCAAAATAAAATATTAACTACTATTACTCAATTAATAACTCTCAAATCATATTATTAAAATCACATTGGAAAATAAATTTCTAGAAAATAAAATAAATAAAATAATAAAAGATAAAATTATTTCACCATTTGAAATTTTTAATTTGTTATTATTATCAAAAAGAAAAATAATAAATTTTATTTATATATTAATTATTGAAAACTAATAAAATTACTATTTGAGATCAATATTCATTATTTTGTATTAATAACTATTAGATAAATTTAAAATAACTATATATTTCTCAATAATTAATCTGATTTCTAAATTTAACAAATTTAAAAGTCATTCAAAAATAATATTTGTTATAAAACAAGATTTATATTAATTTAATATTATTTTATTTGATTTAACAAATGAACCAGTTACTTTTCAATGAGTAATAAATATTGTACTTTGAGAATATAATAAAAAATTTGATATAATATATTTAAATAATATAACTATTTATTTTAATACTTTTTAATAACTATTTGATATTGTTATTATATTTTATAAATCTTTGAAAGAGCTAAAAAGTGCTTAATAATATTATAATAAGTTATTTGATTAGAGTAATTATAGTAAAGTTTATTAAGAATTATAAATAAGAAAGTATAATATAATCAAATCTATATAATGCATCAAGTATTAAATTATAATTATAATGAATTTAAAGAGAGATAACAATATATTTATAATATGATCAGCTAGAATGAGATCTGGAATTTTTAATAATAATATTTAATTAAAAAATTTTATATAATAAATATATAATTTAATAATAAAAAAATATAATTTTATTATTAGATGAATTTATCATTAATTTATTATATTTTTGTAATTGTTATTTATTATTTTTGAAATTTGGAAAACTATAAAATTATAGAACTATAAAAATTTTGAATTATAAAATTATTTAAATTACTAATTAAGATATATTACTTTTATAACAAATTATTAAATTTAATTTAGCTATTATATAATTGATCTCTAGCACTTTTGTCACTGTTATTATTTGAATTACTTGGATTGCTATCATTACTTGGATCACTTTGATTGTTTATATAGTTTAGTGAATTAATCATTAATAGCTCAAATTTTATCTAATAAAATATAATAAAATATTAATCAATTAAATTTATAATATAAATTAATCAATTAAATTTATAATATGAATTAATCAATAAAATAAGAACTAAATATTCATATTATAATAAATTTCTTTTGGTTAAGAATTTTACTTTGTAAAATAAAAATATAAAATAACAAATAGATATAAAAATATAAGAATTTAAAAAATATATATATAAGAATATGAATTAAATATATATTGGACTTTAGTTCTTTATACTTATCATAATATTACAATTAATATAATAATTTTTAATAATTGCAATTTTTGAATAAGTTGTAACTTAAATCACAATTAGTCACAATTTGTAATATATTACAATATACTGCAATTGCTACAATATGCTACAATTATTATAATATGTTATAATTATTACAATATATTACAAGGGAATTGCTATTCGCACCATGAATTTTTGCTATTCGCACCATGGATGCATGCATTATATTGATCACTTCGATTATATCACATACAGTGTGACAAAAAAAAGTAGACAATAAATACGAGTATGTAATACGAATTTATTATGCTATTTTTTTTCTGTTTTATTAGTTTTATCTACGTCGTATATCTAGACGCTTCGTTGTGGTGTCGGTTGATTATTTCAGGGTCTGACATTCCGACATGTCACGTTTTTCGCTGTTCACTCCTCTGTCAGGTATGTCGACCGTTGAGGAGACTGTTGCGGTTTTGTCTCCTCATTGCTACTCCGGTTGCATTCTGGTTATCAGTGTGGTGGTAAATGTCATGATTCCACCCATTCTTATTATTGTTGTCGCCACCATTCCATCTTTCTTCTGTTAGGTGCTGAGAATGTTGTGGTTTTGCTGCTCTAGGTAAGTTTATTTTATTTTTATTTTCGAGGCTTGTTTTATAGTTGGGGTTGTCGGTCCGGGTGACGTGTTTTTCCGTTGGCGTTGGTGTTGAAGAGGTGTTCCTTTCTCTTCGTAATTCCTAGCTGTCGGTCTGGGTGACGTGTTTTTCCGTTGGCGTTGGTATTGAAGAGGTGTTCCTTCCTCTTCGTAATTCCTAGCTGTCGGTCTGGGTGACGTGTTTTTCCGTTGGCGTTGGTGTTGAAGAGGTGTTCCTTCCTCTTCGTAATTCCTAGCTGTCGGTCCGGGTGACGTGTTTTTCCGTTGGCGTTGGTGTTGAAGAGGTGTTCCTTCCTCTTCGTAATTCCTAGCTGTTTCCCTTGCTTTTATCGTTTTTGTCATTGGCATTGGCGTTGCTGTGATCGTTGTCCCAGGGTGAGTATTATTTGTTTTGCTTTTTTCTTCCCGTTTTCATTTCTCTTTCGTTGCTGCTTCTCATTGTCATTTATGTTGGTGTTCTGGTTCTGAGGTGAATTTTCGGTCGTATTCTTGTGGTGTTTGATCCAACCGCCATTTTTTGTTTCTATAATCTTTTTATTTAGTTCAGGTGAGTTGTTTTTATATTGTCCTTTCCTGTTTTTGTTTTTGTTTTT
>CAJVPL010000106.1:0-43561 GCA_910591945.1 Ambispora gerdemannii
ATAAAATTGATTAGTAAACTTTAAAGAAATTAAAAATAATGAAATCAATACAGGCTCTTATTATTGACTGGTGTTCCAGATTCAAAAGAAGTTTTGCGTCATTGTCAACCACAGAATGTGATTTTCCAAAACTACATAGCTGGCGATATCACATAATTACAACAATTCGTAAATATGGAGTCTTGAATGATCTCTTGACTGAAACATATGAAACACTTTACAAATCGTACGTGAAAAATCCATACTGATCATCAAATAGAAAAAATGTAATGCAGCAGATAGTAAATGCAGTAAGTTAAGTTACTCTTTAAGTTATTCAAAATACAATGTAATGCTAAACCATACTTATAGGTGAAGCGCAAAGAAATGATTGCAATAACGAGCAAAGTAGTTTATCATAAAATTGAAGGATTTGACAAGGTATTATAAGAATTACCTTTGGACGTCATCGAAGCAAAAGTGGTTTCGTTGAAGAATTTGAAGAGTTCACCACATCCAAACTTCATTGAAGGATTATCAAATATAATTTCCACATTAAACACTATCACGATCAGGCTCCTGGTAGTATTATTGTAATGTAGATCATCAGCAAATTTCTGATATGGTTGGAAATCGATTGTCAACCATATTCATTGGCAATCGATTACCAACATTCCCACCGATTATTATCGATTGTTGATCAATCGATAATAATCAGTTTTTTTATTATCGTTTACAAATGATAGAAATCATTTCCTATCGTTTACAAACGATTGCTATCGTTTGTAAACGATAATAAAAAAAACTAATTATTATCGATTGATCAACAATCGATAATAATCGGTGGGGATGTTGATAATCGATTGCCAATGAATATGGTTGGCAATCAATTTTCAACCGTATCAGAAATTTGCTGATGTGGTATACTTCCTGTTGACGATAATGATAATAATTACGAATTCGTAGATTTTACCGTGGATCATACTGAAACTGAGAGTGAACTCACAAATCTTATTTTTCAAATGCCCCAAGTTTCTGATTCTCAGTCAGTTATGGAGTATATTCAAATCGATAATTAAGTAGCAAGTGAGGAACAGATGACAGATGAAGAAATTGTCAAATTTGTGACTGGCGAAGAGGCTCAAGAACCTGAAAATCACGAAGAATTGAGTATACCGATAACAACAACAGATGCTTTAGAGGGATTAGGGAAGATAATAAAGTATTTGCAACAAGAGAATACTGTAGATGTTAACTTGGAAGTTATGAAGATGTTAAGTAGCTTGAATTGTCAGATTATTAGAAGAAACTTCGAGAGTAGACAACAATCCACTCTTATTAATTACTTTCCTAAATAATAAATATCAACTTTAATCATGTTTTATCATATTTAATACATTTTAATTACAAATTATTTATTTTTAATTCGATATGATATATTATAAAAACATTCTTTATAGTGTACTTCACATGATTTAGTATTTACTACACTATAAAGTGAGATTTCGTTTTTGTGGATCTTTCTTTATAGTGTAAAAACTGGTTGAATTTTTGTATTACACCATAAAGAGAGTCACTGTGTAATAATCTCTTTTTTATATTGCTATTATTTTTAGTTCTTTTATATGAGAATATTTAGAAATGATTAATAATGACTGTATTAATGACAAATTTTAAATAAAAATAATATAATAAATGATTGATAATAATAAATTAATGAGAATATAAATATAAAGTAAATATAAGTGATAATAAAATGATATTAAAACTAAATATATATTATAAATTAAAATTAAAAGTATATTATAAGAAATAATAATGATATAATAATAATTAAAAATGAACAAGAGTAAAACAAAGATAAATAAGGAGAAGATAAAAGAAAAATAATAAAAAATAATAGAAAAACAAGGAAAGAAAACAAACAAACAAAAATAAAGTAAATAAAAGAAACAAAAAGGAATAAGACAAGACAAAAATTAAAACCAAGATATAATCTTTTTAGTTTATTTCAAGTCAATCTCATATTATATATATAATGAATTTGAGTTATGTTAATCTATATATTATTTATATATATAAATTACAAAGAAAAATTAATAAAAGTATAAATCTATAACATGTTGAAATATATATAAATTACAAAGAAAAATTAATAAAAGTATAAATCTATAACATGTTGAAATATGATAACTATTGTATAAAATTAAAAAGAAATTTGTATAAAATCTATATATATTGCTAATTAAATTAATGTAACAAGAGATAAAAATAAAGTACCAATAAAATTTAAAATATAAATTAATGTGAAATTACTATAAATTAATTAATTAAATAAATAATAATTAAAATGATAAGATAAAAATAAAAAATAATTGAATAAAAATATAAATTATTGCTATTGAATAATAATAGAAGAAAATTATAAAATATAGAAAAGGAAATAAAAAATAATAGAAAGAATATTATTACACTTTTAATATAAATACATGTTAAAAATAATAAAAGATAAATTGATAACAATATTATTGTTATTTTTTTTGTAAAAAAAAATATAAATAAAGATGCAAATTCAAAAAACTTTTTATTAATTTGTTTTTCAAGATTTATAATAATATATATTCAAATTTTTATTAATTTATTAATTTTATACTCACAAAAAAGAAAGTTCAAAAATATGAATCTTGCTATTATTTCAGAACCAAAAAATAATCTATAAAAATTAATAAAAAATCCTTAATTAATAATTAATATATATTATTCTAATTATATTTTAATTAATCAGTCAATTAAATATTCTAGTAAAATATTATATAGTATATACAAGTTAATAAACAAAATAGTTAATGACTTTTATAATTTTTAATATTATGATTAAAAATAATATATAAATTTAATTTTTGACATATTGAAATTATAATTTAATAAATATTGAAATTATAATCTAATAAGATGTTATTGCATATTATTATATACAATTAATCAATCTTCTTATTATTAATATTTATTACAAAACAAATTTTACTTGGATTAATATATTGATATTAACTTTAATCTCTGAGTTATTAATCTTTTTATATCAAAAAAAATACCTGGTCCCATCATGTTGTATTCTGAACCATTACTAGAAAAACTGAGAATTTGTTCTCAATATATACATTAATAATATATAAAAATTGATATAAGAATCAATTATCATTAACATAATAAATTAACTTTTATCATTTTTTTGGTTTTAGTTTTTATGAAACATTTTATTTTATAATGAACAAATAATAATAATTGATGGAGATAGTAATAAATGAAATGACAGATAAATAATATAGTGTAATGTTATAAGATGTATTAGATGCCTGATATTTCTAAACGCAGTCCAGAGAAATTTTTTGATAGGTCCATTGATAGATCACGTGCACTACACGATCTACAAAAGAATAAATAAGATTGATATAGAAATATCCTAGAGAATACAGTAACCTTTGCTTACCAATATTGACTCTCCATGCCCAGTTTTATTAGATCAAGGATCACATCCTCAACTGCCACACATCTCGGACATATATCATAGTCACATTGTTGACATCTTAGACGCTTCCCTTGATAAAATTTAGGACACTCGTCACATTTCCATGGTCCTAATGAATCTGTATATCGCATAGGATGACTACTTGGGCATTTTTTGATAGGCTCACATCGATAGCTAGGCTTGCAGTGACTAGCGCAAGCATCAAAATTGCAAGTGGTACAATTATATTTGGATCTCTGTCAAAAATATCCAGATAGAAAGTGAGTGCTGCAAAAACGAAAAGAATGTTCTTGTAATGAAGAAAAAGATGAAATTTTTCACCGATGTTGTTCCCTCTTTTCCACACACGTCACAAAACCACTGCCTTGCGCGATTTGATTCCTTCAATTCATGTCCCGCAAAACATAGTGGTAAGGGATCACGCAATGTTAAAGTCATGGATCCAGACACGTCGATTAGCAAAGTGTAATCAATGGCAACGTCACTGAGCTCCCTACGTTGTTGGACTTCAGCCCATGAAGCAGAAACATTATTAATAGAGAATTGGTTAATCGAGAGAACGTGGGAAGTGGTAATTTCCAAAGCAATGGTCAGGAATGCAAGTTCGAGTAAGTAAAAATCTTTGACTGGAATATAGGTGAATTTGCCAACACGAGACATCTGGTTTCATTATGAAAGATATGGAGAGATAATATTCAGCGCGTGAGATCTCTTTTAAAAGATCAAAACAATGTGCCCTTTATTTTACAGGGACAAAATGACAGTGTTGGCTAGAGCTTCATTCAAATTGATTTGATGATTTGATTTACAAGTATATTATTTATTATTATCTAATTCCATATTTTTTTTGACCAACACTAAAAAAAGACTGATTCGAATTTTTGTCGAATGCATGGGTCAATTCGGATTTGTATATATTCCGAATAAATCAAAATCAAATATTCAAATCAGGAGCACTAGTGTTGGCATTATGTCTTTTTGGCCATTTGGAAGCTGTTATAAAGCAAACAATTTCTTTCATAACCTTTGGCTACAACACTGGAATGATGTTAACGACAACATCGCCACAAAAAGCACTCATTTATCATATTTGTAACAATCCTCCGATAAATAGTAAAGAATGGCTTACCCTTTGCATTTCATCTGCATTCACGCCGTCTCCAACCCCGAGGACAAATAAGAAGTTATTATCCACACTAGTAAATTTGGTGTAGACATCTTTACCACACTTCTCAGCACTCCTGCTGCTGCGAGTATCTTCTCCATCAGTCACGACAATCATGACCCAAGGGCGAGAAGAATCAGCTTTGCGACGGAAAGTATCGACTGCTACGTCAACTATACTGTCATAGAGGCGAGTTCCATCAGACGCAACATTTGTTAACGCATTGAGAGAACGATGAAGTACTTTTGCATAAGAAGTAAAGCTCTTCAAAGAAGTCATACATAAATAGAATTAAAAAATAGTGCAGAAGCAGTAGCAACACCGCACAGTGTCATAAATGAACAACGCTCTACCTGTCTAATTACTAAAAAATCATTAAATGTCGCTATGCACCCGCGATCTAATCCATCACGGTGCAAATTTGTTATAAGTTCATTGCTAGCTTTGATAGCACGACTCAATCCAGTTTCCATTTTTTTTGTCTCAGTATGGTAAAAGTGGGAATGAGAGGGTAAGCAAAAAAAAGCATTGCTTTATAAAGAGCTATGGATTCATCTAAAATTTTTAATTTCATTAAAAGTTTCTTTGTTAGCTTCTTTGTTGATATTCGTAACAGCATTATTTTATTTATAGAACATTAACATTTGGTTTTGTTATCATTTACTGATTTTATTTATGGGAACATTCTTTAGATTGTTTATCTAAATACAATTTTTGGTTGATTGAAATGGAAACGTGAATTAAATTAAAAAACAATTCTCTGACGGTGACACAATTGAATGAACGTGCGGTATCTTCGGTTACAAGTTTATTGGACACATGGGAACCGACCATTATCAAATTTCCTAATTTGGAGTGACCAATCCAATCGCAAGCCCATGTGCAACACACAAAGGCATATTTATGGTGCGCTGAAAATTTTGCAGATCATTACTTGTACAATTGAATGATTGGACAGATTTATTATAAATTTTTAAATAGATAGTCTATCGCTATTAAATGACATTTTTTTTTACATTAAAGTTCGTATCAATATGAAAAAATCCTTGCAATTCAAAGTATTTGAAGTGACTAAGCTGGTGCACCATACTTTATGTGTGTTACACATGAGCTTGCGGTTTGATTGGTCGATTTAGTGATATATAGTATAAGATCAGAACGGAGTCTGGATTTCTTGGCAAAACTATGTTTAATGGTTCCTAGCACAATTTACCTTTGTAAACTAAAAAAATTCGCATTGAAATGACATCGAGTAAATGCTAGAAATGTGTCAGCTATCCACATAATGCAATCATAAAGGATTAACCAGATTTTTTCTCCTTTACCATTTTCATTTCATTCTCATGACTTCTTAACATAATCATCACGATCAACGATTCATGCCCGAAGGTTCGTTTTATTAAATAATAAATTGCAAAAAAACCAGAACTTTCTATGATGGTGGCACATTATCATTCGACTAACTAACATCATGTCTCAGAGAGGCACTTGACAATGTCAAGTTAGAATTACCATTCGCATCATCACCTCCGGAATGCCCAATGATATCGAGCTTGTACCAACCCCACTGCCATTATTCCCCAGTCCCAGAGGTGCCCTCGCGGAAGTTGGACCACGGAGATGCTGATCGGTTCTGGCTCCTCAAGCTCACAAAAGATGATCGGTGACTTCTTCAATGGGTGGAAGGATACGGTTTCGGCGACCTTTCAAGAAGATACACTCGCATTTATGCACTTGATCGAATTGGGTTAAAAAATACACGGCTTATTAAATTGATAAACGATACTAATAGTATGAGGAATCCTAACTGGGCCGTATTTTTCAATCACAAAGGCGAAGCTTTTGATTTATTCATAAATACAAGAGCTTGCGCAAGTAACTACTCTAAAACTAATAAATGATAAACTTTGCTACTTAAAAACGTGAAAACGCGTGAATGGTTTTTGATTTAACTATCACCGATATATTGTAATACATAAATTAAACTATATAAGTTTACTAATTAGAAAGTTTTCAGAGATCGACTTGCGCCGTATCGAAGAAATTAGCTCGACTAATCAACTAGCCGACTTGCGCCGGCGCATCCTAGTCAGCTTGGCTTTACTTATTTGTGCATGTAATACAAAACATGACATACATTTATGGATATTACAAGTTAAGAGTAAGATTATATGTAAAATTGTCTCCCCGAAATTTTTTATTAGTACTTCAAGTCAGATTTGAACATTCATTTTCCGTTAAAATGATCGGTACACTGAACAAAAATGTCAGGAAGGCAATTTCACATATAATCTTGGCTCCAGCTCTAGCCTTAACCCTAATCCTAACCTTTAAATTATAATCTTTATTACCGTAGAATTTTTCCGGACATACATGATCCAACACTTTTTTAGCCACAGCTAATATATTTATTGATGACGTAGCAAACACTACCCTTAAGTGCACGCTCTCCCTAAATGCACATTATCGTTATAGACCGGTGCCTACGATGAGAGAGTTGATTGTATCGGCCTCCTCATCATAATCTACTTCATCATCTTCTATTTCTTCCAAAACTTCGTCTAATTCATCATCTTCGGCCACATTATGCTCTTTAGTCTGTTTATAATACATTTCCACGAGTTGTTGGCTAGTAGTTGTGTCTTCTATTTTTTTATCTTCGCGAACACGTAAAAATCGAGGAAATCTAAGTGAAACCTGTATATCATATAAATTCTAGATTTATTATATATTCTATGTAATGTAATATATGTTTATTATATACAATATATAATAAACAAGAAGCTTTTACCCCTTTATCACGATCCACTTTTCCACACGCAGCCTTATATACCGGCGATATAGTGATATCGGCTCCTATTAATCATAGATATAATAAAAGACACAAAGAATCTAAAAATCCATGGGAACAAATTATTAAAGTCCAAACCTCGAATTTCCCATACTTCTTGTGGTTCAAACCATACTAAAATAATAGGAAGAGGAAAGAGAAACATTCTATGAATTGTATAAAAGAACACATAACCCCAATTGATAGAGAAATTGACCTTCGGGTCTTAATCCTTCATCAACATCATAATACCATTTTTTCGTTTCCAATAAATTTCCGTTCTCATGAGAATATCGTTGTTTCATTTCTTTATAAAATTCATCGCTAAATCCTGACATGCATTTACATAAACTTTCAAACATTTCAGTTTCTGGATTATAAACGGCTAAAAGTATTGGACTCCACCAATTCACCTTTCTGCCGTTGCCATGCCAGGCACCAATTGGCTATATAAAAAAAATTATATTTAATGAAAAAACTCCAAGATAAATACGCATTTATATTATTACCACGACATCAAGACTATCCCCAAGTCCTTCAATATAATCTTTTTTTAGTTTGATCCAACTCTCCAATCTTTTATCTAAATTAAAATATCAAATTCAATGATTATGCATTAAAATAATAACGTAATATTAAGAAAAACCTAACCTGGTTCATAGCTGGCTAAAAAGTTCATTCTTGTCTTGATGTCTAAAGAGCGTGGTGGCTCATCTAATACTTTCACCATTATTCCTTCACACCCTGCCTCAATTGACTCTCTAAAGAATTCGTGGATTTCTTCCTCGCTCGAAGATTCAATATGCTTAACAAACGCAAATTTGTTTGGTATTTGATTAAACCTAGTTTCTAAGAGATCACGTCGTTCTCGAAGTGATTTCTTAAGCAGAGGCTATCAATTATAAAAATACATAGTAATCAGTAATGTTCAGCCATACTTGATAATAAATAATTATAGAATAAGTACCTCTTCATTCAAATACATTAGATCAAATGCAAAAATACATATAGGAATAGTAATCAACGACAGGGTGACATTCTTACGAGATCGATTTGATAATTTTTGAAAATTTTCAATTTTCCCATTTTCTCCGACTGCCACGACTTCAGCATCTAATATGAAGGAGGTAATTGAATCTTTTCGTGTTTTTGGTATTATATCTACTATGTCCGGGTATTTTTCAGTTATATTCTATCGAGAGAGTAAATTTATTAATGAAATCTGAGATTGAGAATTATCATGAGCAATAAAAAAAACATACTTCCAAATGACGACTAAATACCGATACTTGACGATTAGATGACGAATTTGAATTGTAATGTATTTGTACACGTTGACCATCGTATTTCATCTCGCAATTGCAAGGTCTTCCTTGAAGTTTCTTAAACAGTGAGTCAAAATCACGCGTAATTTGTCCTAACATCGGACGTAAGGGCACTCCTGCGAATTATAGATAGTATACTCGACTAAATAAGTAAATATAATTGTAAGAGGAAGAAAAAGAAAAAGAAACAACTACTGACCGACTGTTAAATGACATAATTCCATTAGTTTATCAATTGGATGTGACAGTAAAGTATTTACAATCCCATCATAATTTGGATACTGTGCAAAACACTCTTTCAATAAACTTTCAGCAGCTTTAAGTTTTGTATTGATTGTTTCCTTCGAATCATTTGTAAAATCAACACTGTATTGACTATTTGCAATTCTGTCGATCCCCTTTGGGCTTGTCAAACAAAATGCACGCGCCAAGGAAATTAATACTATCTTAACGGAAAAAGAATCAGTAATTGAAAAATTAAAAATATACTCCAGAATTTAAATACCTGATTTTCCAACAGCGCCAACACGCAAATTTCTAATCAATGTCCTAGTAAGATATCTCACCTCCTCACCTTTACACGAGATTAATAATTTTTTCACTAAATCCGTTTTCTGGTCCACCATACCATTACCCTTCAATTTCGATATACCCAGCAAATTTTTATATACCGTACGGATATCAAGTGGTCGTGGCTCGAACAGTGTTCGCACTGAAACCTTTGCTTCATAAGCGACATCACCCCAATCACCATATTTATCATAAAAAGCCTTTAGAGCTTTATGTGAACACCCCGAAACTGAAGTGACTGCTTTCGATAAAACATGCGACCCAATGCCAAGTTCCACTCCTTCATATGATGGTGTGATCTCGTTTGACGAAAGCCAAACTGCAGGCAATACACTGGCCGAATCATGATAGATCAAAACGCGTAACATATTTGTTATATAATCCAGTATTTTTATTCGACTTTTCGTTTTATCAACCAATGAAAAAGTAGAGCAGAGAAAGCTATATAGAGTGGGTGTACTCCATTCGATTTTTGATGGATCAAATTTTACTATGTCTTTTGACAAAATTGTTTCGAAATCGATATTTTCTCTAGATTGGCTGCTGGGAGTTGTGTTTAATTTTGTTTCTTCAAGCTGTGTGTCATCTCGAGTAGCTTCTAAGGCTGAATTCTCTTCTCTTGTTGTCTCAGTCTCATGAATAATCCCTTCTTCCGGAAACTTTGTTTCATTCTGTCGTTTTAGTTGATTATTAAAAAAGAATTCAAGTTTGGGCTGTTTTAGGCTCGAATCAATAGTTTTTGCTTTCTTTTTTACGGGCGATCTTTTTTTTAAAGAACCTGCAAGTTTCCTTTTCATTGTGTTGGCTAAACAATTTGAACTCTAGTTTCAAATTTTTATAATTTTTATGATCAACACTATAATTTTGTTGATCTTTTATAATGCTGACCAAAATTAAGCATAATTTAAGAAATTTTTTGATCTTCAACCAAAAATTAATACAACTGGCTCTCAATATAAGTAACTTTCTTATATCTAGAGCGATTTTGAGCTCGACCTTCTTATATCAAATTTTAATTATTCTTTATATCGAGAGTTTCTTATATCGAGTCACTTGTAAACAATTTAATGTAACTTTGAACTTTTAGAATTGTTGGATTTTATTAATAAATGCTTTTATAATTCCAGACAAAATTATAATATAAAATTTTTCCGGAATGATCAACAGTAGAAATCCCGTTAGTACATACAGTAGATGTTTAAATTTTGGAAAACTATATCGAGTCATTTCGTGAAATAGGTCCGGGGAAAAAATTGGTT
Source organism: Ambispora gerdemannii (assembly GCA_910591945.1). NCBI lineage: Eukaryota > Fungi > Glomeromycota > Glomeromycetes > Archaeosporales > Ambisporaceae > Ambispora > Ambispora gerdemannii. The sequence goes on from CAJVPL010000106.1 coordinate 10,655, forward strand.
ACAGTGTTGAACTTATCGAGTTTCACTTGTGCTGATAAGTCATTGGTAAGGTAATAAATAATGGCTTCGGAATCCACAGATGAAAGCTGGTATTTCAAGAGAAGACGCAATACTAAAATACTAACCCCCCCCCTTTTCCTCCGACTTGGACAGACATTAGATGAAAATTACTTTTCAATTTGTAAAATAGAAACAGTAAATATATACAAATAATTATTCGATTTTCAATTCTGTTACTGCAAAAGCTTTTTAAAGGTTATGTGATGAATGTATATGTAATCGTGTGGATTTTCATTGCATATAGTAATTAGATCTTTTCTCCAGTAAAACATTCGATTCTTTAGTTACTGTCTTGGGCACCTTTTAAAATGTCACTAAAACCGATGGGCGATATATACGCTAACGGGAACCAGAATGCATATACAGAATCTGTAGTAGAACCCGAGTTGAAAAAGAATGTTCTCGCTAAAATTACCCTATATCTTGTGAATAACCAAATTGGTGAATGTTTACATGAGCTCGAGCAGCTTACGTTTGTCTCCTTTCCCGCGTGTTTATCTTCAGTTGTACTTATAAGAATTTTCTACACATTTTTAATTAGAGTTCCCGTTAACCATCATAACTATTATTACAACATGTTGGGCGATAGAGGTGCCCGGTTTCGAGAAATTTGTTACTTTGCAACATCGAGACCTAAAAACAGGATTATATGTGAAGGGAACAGATGATTTATACTTTATTTTCCTTTGGGTGACAATATTTACCTTGCTCAGAGCAAGCACAATGGAATATATATTAAAACCACTAGCAGGATGCTGGAAGATAAAGAGCAAGTATCAAGTAATAAGGTTCGCAGAGCAAGGATGGTCGTTCTTATATTATTCTGTATTTTGGACACTTGGAATGGTAAATTACGATGCTTACGCTCTTTTTTGTGATATTTTAAAAGATCACATGATGCATCATTTCAAATACTCTTTACTTACGCGTCTTATCATCATTATTGATAGTACATAATGTACCATTCACCATATTGGTTCAATACACCTCAATTTTGGATAGGTTATCCACACAACAAAATGACATATCTCTTTAAATGGTATTATCTGGTGCAATTAGCTTTCTGGGTTCAACAAGTTTTTGTAATTAATATTGAGAAAAGGCGAAAGGATTTCGCGGAAATGATAGCGCATCATGCGATTACCATTTCGTTGATGAGCTTTTCATATTTATACAATTTGACCCGGATTGGGAATGCTGTTCTATGTTGTATGGATTTCTCGGATATTTTACTGCCGGTATTTCTAAAGTTCATTAATTCTCGAATCTTAGACTATCAAAAGCATTCACTCACCGATTGATTATCTTTTATTCAATAAATCGTACAATCAATCAATCAATAACCGATCGAAACAATCAGCTAGCGAAAATGTTCAAATATATGAATTTCACCAAAGCATGTGATTTTTTATTTGGAGTCTTTATGGTTTCGTGGGTGGTGACGCGCCATTATTTTTTTGGTTATTTAATATATTCCGCATACGCGGAATCGGGGCGTTACTTAGAGCATAAGTGGTCACCGGAAGAAGAAGCATATTTTTCGAAAAATGTCCTGTGGTTTTTCATGGGACTACTTCTCTTTCTTCAAGCGATCATTATATTCTGGTTTGTGCTGATTTGTCAAGTAGCCTGGCGAGTGATTCGTGGCGACAATGCTCACGACAATCGAAGTGATTCCGAAGAGTTTGTGTTTTTCTTTTTCGATCATTCTCGTGGATCTTGTTCTTATGAATTTGATTGATTCGATCATTCTTATTTCTTTAGTGACGAGGAAGCATTGAATATACATGGAAAAGCAAATGGCAAGGTTTTATCGCATAAAAGCAAAAAAACAAACTAAAATCAAACCCGAACGACCAGTCAACCAACCAGCAAAATCATTATCGTTCCCGTGATGAACAATTACCCATAAAGTTTAATAAACAAGTGTGTTTTTGGAAGGTGCACACGTCTATTCTAATAAAATTCATAAGATAATAAAGTATAGAATTCTAGAATCTAATATATATAATATAATATAAGAATTTCATATCGATATTCTTATTATAGCATTTAATTGATCTAAATTTACATTATGTGTAACTAGTAATAAGTCATTTGACACATCACTATTCTTTTCCTTTCGATGAGCCTCGAAGCCGCACGAAAAACGGTTTTTATTACAGTCGGCTCTACAGGCTTCGACGACTTAGTTCGCATAACAACGTCTGTTTCTTTTTTAGAACTCGTCTCCTCGTTGGGATATACCCGTGTATTAGTACAATATGGTAAAAGTCATAGTATCTTTAATGGATCGGTTGCAAAAGACATAAAGGCCTCGAATGGTCAGTATGCGAAACTGTCGAAAATAAAAGTTGATGGCTACGATTATAAATCATCTTTACGCGACGATATGGAAAATGCAGAGCTGATAATTAGTCATGCTGGTAATTGAATTGCTTTTTGAATTTCTTTGGGAATTCGTACACACGCCGTGAACAGAAATTCATGGAATTAATCACCGAAACCAGGCTCTGGATCCATTTTAGAATCGTTACGACTCCATAAGAAATTGATTGTAGTAGTCAATGACGCGCTAATGAACAATCATCAAAATGAACTGGCAGTTGAGCTGTCATCTCACAGATATCTCTTGTATAGTTCTGTCAGGTGAGGGTGGAGCTTGTTTATTTATCTCGAAAAGAACTTGAAATTTTTGAAAGTTTACGTCTTTTTATTTGATCAAAGTGATTTATTGGAAACCCTTAAATCACGACGTTATGAAGAATTAGTACCATTTCCAGCGCATAATGAGAATTTATTTGTGAATATTTTGGATGAAGAAATGTGATTTATAATGATGATATAAATTAATAATTATTACATAATAGACATAGTTACATAATAGAAGTATGAGGAATCATTGTTGATGAGAGAGTATCCACTTACTTCATATTTCATTTCAGAATTATTAATGAATAATAAGATGTATATTTATTATTAAATCAGGTTCGAAAGATTGCACAAAACAAAAATTGTTTATATTTCTTTCTCACCCAAAAAAAAGAGATTATGTATATATATATATATCGAAGAATAGCATTTTTTCAAGCTTAGATACATGCGATTTTCTTAAAGGAAATTATTTACATACGTTGAAATTAATTATTAATTTAATTTGAACATGAGCATGATGAAGAAGAAAACACCTACAATAAACGCCGCGTTCCAAAAATCACACGTTACAAACCCTCTAGAGAGGCCATGGCTTCATCCAGTTCTTGCTTAGCTTTCTGATTCTCGGCCTTAAGGTCCTCGATTTTCTTTTCTAAGTCCCCACGTTGAGTCTCACTATTTGATAATTTTCGTTCCAAATGCTCTTTTTCGAGTTCGGTGGCACGGAGCCTTTAAAAAATATTCGTTGGTTTGAGGAGATTTTTAAAAAATCCAATTTATTAAAGTAACAATGATTTTTGCAACATACTTTTCTGTTGTTTCCCTTAAAGATTTTTCAGCTGCATCCAAATCACTCTCAAGAACGGAGGCCTTGTTCTGGAGAGAAGTAAGTTCTTGTTCTTTCTGTCCCAGTGTTTCTTCAAGTCTTTTTACATCGGCTTTTGCTTGATCTGCAGCCTGGCGAGCATCATCGACTTCGGCACGAAGACCGCTCATTTTCTAAAATTACAAAGAATATTTGATTTTTTTTGTAAAATTTAAACAAATATACCTAGGTTTTATTCTATAAACTAGCGGCATTTTCATTCTAAAAGTAAAATAAGCTTCAATAAACAACTATTCAAAGTGCATTGTGACAAGTATAATGGACTTTGTCATTCAGTGTTTATTGGCAAGACGTCAATTGGCGCATACGCATATATGTAAAAATTGAATAAGTAACGCTTTTGGTGAATCTTCTAACCTCCTTAAGTTTGTCCATTATTGTGTTTTACGAGAACTAGGAACGATCGTTCAAGATGAAGTTTGAAGAGAAAGCGGAGTCGAGGAACAGAATTTTTTTACCAGGAAGCAAATTCTACATGTGACGCTGCCTATAAGTAATGTATGCAACGTCCACCATGTAAATCTTTCGCCGATCATAATTTCCTTTTTCTACATAAAAGGAAATCGGTAGTGTAATTTATCAAATTTATCATCATTTACTTTTCGCCTACTTTGACTTTTTTTACCATGTCACCACAGAAATTCTTTTTATATATAGCAGTGATTGTGGTTTCCACATTTTATTTACTAGCAATGGCGAAAAATTCACCCCATCATACTGAAGGAGGTATTATTGATATTACGGTCTTGGGACGAGTTTGTTTCTGGGTTTTTTAACAATAAAATAGTAAATACATCTTGTTATTAAACACTAGAATACAAGACATATATTGTTGTCTTTAAAAAAACAGCAACAGATGCAAAAGTTCAGGATATTGAGAATTTCTTAACTTCCAATGGAGGAAGAATTAAAAATGTGTATTCCACCCTGTTTAAAGGATTCACTGTGGAGATACCGTCTGATGAGGTATTAGCTTTAGATGCTGACAACGATATTGACTTTGTCGAGGAAGATCAAAAAGGTATGTCTTCAACCAGAAGTTTAATTAATTAATTCAATTCTGAAATGATTATTTTATTATGTATTCATTAACCATTTTTTTTAAATAGTATCAATCTATAAATAACAAAATGAAACAATCAAGTATATTGCTTTGTCTTTGAGACTTGAACAAATCATTATCATTTCTCCAAAACATATAATAAACACATTTATTATCATACTATATAATACTTGAGATCTCAAAGCTTCACGATTTGCTCTAAAATCAATTCCAAGCTCGGAAGTTCATAAACTTGGGCATGTCTTCTAATTCACCTAATCAGCAATCTATCTTTTTCCCACGAGCATGATTTGTTATCTTTTTTTGTCTAGTCACACTAAAAACAATATCTTTGGATCGGGTGACTCACTTCTTTTTTAAATGAAATTGTCTCTTGATGAGAAGAATCACCCAAGAGGAGGTTGAGAAGTTCATTAAGTTCTGAAGGTTTGCAGTTTAATTGAATTCTGTTATTATGCGAAAGAAAATCTTTATATGCTATCACATTAAATCGCGTCCAGTTTTTTTAGCAGGGAACATTTTAATCGAAATGCTGCATGACATAGCCTTGCTTACGTAATATGAATGTTGCTTACATTGCGCATAATATAGTGATTTTTCCGTTTACCTTGTTGACTTTAACAATTTAAAATACAGTCAACTCTCCCTAAATGCAATTCGCCGGACCATATGACTAACCAGACATGAGCGTGCATTTTGAGAGAGATTGCATCGGTCTTATAAGCTTGGGACTGAGCAAGAGCGTGCATTTAGGGCATGCGCATTATTCATTCGCGCTGAAATTCAAAGTTGTTGAATTTAAACCTTTATAATGTCAAAAAAATAGAATTTAAAGAAAATATACAAAAATTATAATTTCAGTGAATTCAGACAAACTCGTCGAACACGATTCTAATTTTTGCTGTATAGTCAAATCAAGTTTCGAGTTTGCAATAACTTAGTAATTCGTTATTTCGTTATATCAAGATTTACTATATTTTTTATAACGAATTGTTCAAACTTTGTTATATCGAGATTTTAATTATACCAGTTTTGACTGTATCGGTATATCGATATAGGAAAATGAAATTCGTGTTTTACACCATTATGTAGGACAAACATCTGAAAGTTTACACAAAAATATTTTAAGCAATCACTTTTATCATTTCATTTACAATGTTAAAATCAAGAGCTTTTAACGTGGGAATGTGTATATGAAACAAGAAAATTGCCAAGAAATTATATACATGCAGTCAAAATTATACTCAATTAATTGCGTCATATGAATTTAATTAACCCAATAACTTTGAACACATGTATAAGGAAAACTCTGCACTTTTTTATCAAGAATCAAAATATAGCTGTTAGCTCTTCAACAATACGTACATAACTACCTTTATGAATTGGCTGCATTGGTAAAGGAAAACCTTCAATGTTTGATGAAAATAGTATACCATATTTATATTTCAAGTTACTGCAAACATGTTTACTTGGTGGCTTAAAACAGAAATTTTCGGTATTTTTCTAAGCGCGAAATTCTTGTGAACTTTAAATGCTTCTCTTACATGTAATACTTGTCTAACACCAATAAAAACATGTTGATTATCGCTGTTTGCATAATTTTGCAAAAGTAATTGTAATCTCGCTTTTATTGTCTCTCTATTAAAGGGATTATAAAAATCGATTATTTTGTAAATCGATTTTTAGAATCAATTCCTGCCCTAAATAGAGACGATATGTAATATATGTAAAATAGTATTTATTTTCAACTTCGCAACAAAAAACAAAGGTAATCAACAACAGAAAAAAGAAATCCGAAAATAATCATGAGATTACGATTACTTTTATACAATGATAAAGAAAAAAAATGATCTTTTATCGATGGACTAAAAAACAAAAGAACTCGACTCCAAACATTTCAAGTTGAAATGTACTGTTGCTTCTAATAGAAAAAAAAGAAAATTGAATGTTATCTGGTGATACACTTAATTTTCTGATCTTAATTAAGTGACCGTGTAAGCGAGGTTGATTTAATCAACAATGAATGTCTGAAAACCAAAAAATTCGGTACAAATAAATATTTATTATGATCAAGCGAGCCTCGAACAAAATTCAAGCAGTACAAATTCATTGCTACTTTGTTGCATATCCTTTCAATTGGAGAATCTTTGGAATGCTACATGAACATAAAAAAGGTTTAGCCTCAAGTTTTTTTTTTTAATCAACAAACCATTTTATAATAGAAGCCATCTGGACATTAGTTATTATCGTTATATAAAATAAGTAATCATTAAGGATTTCACTAATTTGGGGTTGGGTTAACTATTATTACATTACATTAGATTAGATTAAGTTCGTACCTATGGCCTTTCTCGAACTTAAAATTTAAGGCTAATTTGTACTTTTATGCTCTACATGTCTGACACGAAACAAAAAAACGTGTTAAAATTTTTCTGTCATTACTTTTAATGGCACAAAGATATAAAAGATATATTATAATTATATACATGGATACTTGTCTTTCAAGCCAAAAAGCAATAATGTTTAATTTCCTTTTAGATGAAGAAGCATCAACATAATATTTTTAAGTTCGAAGGAACCAATAAAGAGACCACGAGAAAATTAGAGAACTGGCTGACCATCAACCACTTTGTTTGCTATCGAAGATAATCGAACAAGATTTTCTACAGGTAATTGTCTAGCAATGATTCATAATGAGCCTTAACAGTATGCATGCGCCTTGAAATCTAATTTATCTATATTTTACATAATTAAGCCATTAATTGTGTAATACCGATACGTATAAATAAAATAAGATAAGGATCAACAAATTGTGTCGCTTCATCTACACTTTAATGTTCTCTGAATAAACTCGGATACCCCAGGCCAAATTCCCAAATGCTAAAAACGATACAGATCTATTACAAATCCGCGTTAATAAAAAAAAACACCGAGATACACTTTACATTGTTAAGTGATTCTCGATCCAATATCCAATATTGATATTGGATCTTGGCGAAGAAAGCGCGTGTGTATAAAATGAACGAATTTTTTAACTTTTTCCTTTCGCCAAATTTAACTTTCACATTCTCGCAAAGATATCGACAGAACGAATATATGTGGCTTTGATTATTAGATTAGTAATTTGCTTAGACAATTAATTACATGGCACCCAGAAACTAAATCGATCAATCGATAACTTGCATTTTTAATTTTCTTGTGTACGTATTGCAAGTTTAAACCGTGCGACAGTTAGCATATGAAATTCAAGAATCATGTCAATTTTCCTAATTTGTTTTTTATTTCGCTAAAAGCAAGCCCACATACATGTCTACACATTAACATTTAATAAAACAGATTAGAAACAATTCACACGCACTCTCTCAAATACATAGAACACTGTTATAACTGTTTTAAAATCTTAGGTTATGCCACTACCATCAAAGATTAAAATATTTTATCGAAATCGCTTTGCCCCAAGAAAATCTCGGCTGATTTTTTTTTGTGTAGCTTGGAAGATCGTTTTTTTTTGTTATTGATAGAATCTCGAAATAGTCTCGATCAATTTTCGTAAAAATCAGGGTCCACTTAAAACAATAACCGTACTAACGCTAATGGTGAATGTGCGAATTTATATCTATTATATATGTATTCACTCGTGGGTCTTTTACATGGTATTTATTTCTTATATAAAATTAAGTTCACACACGAGCGAGTAAATTCCTTTACAGAATAATCAAATGGAGACACATAGTTTGCATTGCATTGCATTGTACTATTCTATGCTTGGGCACTAATAACAAACAAACAAGAATAAATTGGGATTCCGTTTTTCTATATACGAGATTCTCGCTTGCATGCTTGGGAATATTGATGATGTTGACAAAGTTTGCATTCTTTCCGTTTCATGTAATCTTTTTCTTGTTATTAGTGGTGCATTGAATTTTTGTTATGTGGATTTGGTGCACTTTAATTTTTGCTATGCGCACTTGAGAGCAAGTTAGAGTCAACGAGAAAATTTTCATTTGCAGATACTGCACCATCAATTTTATGCACGTTTTTTTTTGTCGAAAGAATTGGGAAATTACGCGGTTATGTTTTGTAGTATAAGGTCATTCTTTTCAATGGATTGAATCTATTGACAAACATTATTATATTGTTCAAACTACTTGCGACAAATATAAAGTTTTGGCATGCACGCAATTAACATATGACGATGTAAGGAGAATAACGTCAAGTTTCCTTTTGATAGTTGACAATAAATGGAATTCTATTTACCAGAAACCGTTTTTATTTGTGTACGTTTAGAAAGATGGAAAAAAAATGCATAATAGGGTTTTTTTGCTGCGATTGTTTTGGTCTATTTGTTCATAACGCGCAAAGATATATGTATATTAGGAAAAACAATTATATGACGAACGAACGAATAGCGATGGAAGTTGTATAAACGAACAAAATAAAAATAAAAATAAAAATAAAAATAAAAATAAAAATAAAAAATAAAGGAAAAACATGTATGCAAAGCGATCATTCTGTTTGATTTGATCTTCGATTCGAAAAAAACCTTTCTTTGCTCGTGGTATTCAGTAATGAATTCTCGCAATAAACTAACTTAACAAATACCAATTAAACTACCCTTTCTTATCATCTTTAGGGACGTAATAATTCACGATTAATTTTTCATTAAAAATATATCTACATCGGGAATTCAACCACGCATGAATCTTGTAAAATCAATGCCAAAAGAGGAAAAAGACCATATTTATTTATTATTATCAAATCTCTCGCGAAGAAAATGTTTTCTTTATTGTATACTATATTTTTTTATTATGCTAAAGTGCAGTTATACTAACAACTATCTTACATTATTCATAATTAATATATTAATATATTAGCATATTAACACATATATATATATATAAGGATGTCTATATAAAAACCTTACGCGTTGAATAATCATGAACGGAAAGTTTTTTTACTTTTAAGATCCGATTTATAGTATTAGTATCAATAGGATAATATTAATGCTAATAGCAATAACAGCAGGCAATAACAATTAAAAAAAAATACGCGTTTTTTTTTTAATGATCTGTTTTCATCATCTCGAGAAATCTGTAGATTCTTTCAATCTCTTGAATTCTTTGCCGTAAAAAGTAAAAAAATCAAGACCAACGACACTTTCAAACACACTTGCATACATAACGTACATACATACGCAATACATAAACCGGCGTCTTTCGCTTTTTCCTGTCAAAAATACTAGCAATATGAATTTTGATAAAATATTCACGCTCCTTAATTCAGCAATTGACCCTTTAATTCCAAATCTTTTTCTTAAAAAGCAACCTTCTACTTCTTCAACCAATACTACCTCTAATAATATAAATGACAGTAACAATAATGAAAATGATAATAATAATTACACTATAGCAATTTTAAATAATAATAATAATAATAATAATGAAAATAATAGTAATGAAAACAACAACAACAATAATAATAATAATAATAATATAAATATTAATAACGCTAATGAAAGTAATGGTAGTACGATCCTAGAAGTAACTTCGGATAAGTACAAAGTACAAATTCAAGTTTATCAACAACCAAAGCAACACGAAGACCAACATGATCAGCAGCAAGAAGATAAACAGCAACAGCAAAATATCGACTTAAAATATTTAGTCCGAATAATCAAAATAATTCATCAACATGAACCTTTCCACGACAGACAAATAAAGGAACTTGACATATCACCATCATCAACAATTATTGATGGCCCATATCGTCACACTAAAACAACCACCACTACTAAAACGACCACCACTACCACTAAAACGACGACTATTATCCACGAGAAAAAGGATGACCTTAATTCAACATTTGATGATGTTGTCGTGGATGAATTTTCTGATAGTGGTTGTAGTAGCGATTCGGATTTCTATGATAGTGAATTTGAAGAAACGACCAAAAAAAAACGACCAAAATATTTTGATTATCCATTCAGAAAAAAGGATAAAAATCTCAATAGATCAAATTCTTCTTTATTCTCGGCTTTTTCGTCGTCTTCTTTACCAACCTTCGTGGAGAAAATTCGTCGAAGCTCTGCAGCAAAAAAATTTACTAAAAGGTCTCCAAATAATAGCAATAATAATATTGATGACAATTCAACTAACAATGGCGAGGATGATGATGACGATGATAACGATGATTATAATAAAAATGCCTCAAAGACCAAAGACAATAATCGAATTAAATCATTGCGTCGTCTCTTCAAAAATTCGCGACAGAATTCCTTTACCAAAAACACGTCCTCACCGACAACGAATTCGGTATATCCTACAAACGGTGCGAATCCGGAGTTAAGAGGACCTCTCGTGTTCTCGCCTCCGAATCCAGAACCTAGTGTCCCGTTATGGTCCGAACAAGTGGATCCCGAAGTTAAAAAAAGCATGAATCCAATGGGGATCTTGAGACAAGAAGTGATTTTCGAGATTATCAGAACGGAAAAAGAGTTTGTCGAAGATATCAAATTCTTGTTGGAGGTGATTATCATCTACAGTTCACTATGGTAATTTTCATTTGTGTATCTAACTAATTCTCGTGTAATTTACCCAATTTTAGCATTATGCATCGGCAATACTTGACTCTGATGTTCGTGTGCCGAAAAGTCTAAATCAGGCTTTGCACGTGCTCCATGAAATTTATTACCTTCACAAAGATTCATCTAGGGTAAGATTTTCTTTTTTTTTTAATTGTTGCTCTTTGAATTCCTTGTCTCGTATTAATATCTTTTCGATCGTTAACATTCTCGTGTTTACAGCAATTGCTAAATCTCCAAGCGATCTACCCAGTAGTCCCATCGATTTCTCATGTATTGAGTAATCTAGCAGCTCATCTTGGCGTCTATGATCGTTTCTTACACCATCATAAAGACGCAATTAGTCAAATAGCGATTGCAAGAAAAAAGGCTAACAAGTTTGGTCAGTTGATTGGTATGCTTGAGGCAAATAACATGAATTCCGGTCGATACTGTTCTATCGAGAGTTTAATGACCAAACCAATTCAACGACTGTGCAAGTATCCTTTGTTGGTCACGGTTAGTATTCTTTTATTATAAATGATAATGGATCTCAATTGACATAATGACTGAAAAAAACTAATTGAATTTGTATTTACATAGACTTTAATGAGGGCTACTTCACCTGATGACCAGGATTACCCTCAGCTTCGTTTGTTGCACGAAAAGTTGGACTCTGCTATCCGAGAGCTTCATCAGGAACGAGATAATCGCGCGAAAAAAGAATTGGAGCAATTAAGTCGAAAACTAAGTTTAGGACTTGGGGTAAGTTTAATATTATTAAATAAGCATTTAATGTATTTTTTTCTCAGCATTAATCAACTTCTTTTTTTTTTTTGGTTCTTCAGTTCATGGCAACTCCATTCTCGGGAAGAGCTTCAAGCATGTCCTTACGAAACCATAAACAAAATAGTAACCCCAATTTAAATAACATGACAACACCTCTCTCGACGTCACTACGAGCAAGTTGACATCTTCCTTCCGAAAGAGTCACGATAAACATTTTTTATGTGTTGTATTTTTGTGTGTACCGAATTCACGAGAGAAAGTTTATTTTCTTCCTCTCCTCGTATTGTATATATTCCAGCATTATTTTCATTCATCCTTTGAAAATATGCGTATTTCATTTTCATTTTCATCAATTGTAAAAAAAAAAATGTATACAATTGTTTTAACAAAGTGTACAGAGAAACAAAAATTAATTGCACTCATTCCATTCAAAAATTCATGTCTTGTAAATTAGGTTATTCGTCGCGGGACGAGGATTCTTGGTTTTTTTTTGTTGGTTTTTGGAAGGATTGTATTTATTAAAATTTTTTCTTACATTTTGTAGTTCGGTTGTCATTAGGTTATATTTATATATTAATAGAAAAAAGGTTTTGTACTTGATTTAGGATTTCAGTATATGTTTTTTTTTATCATTTCACTTTCACTCACCATCCAGCATTGCATCATTATCACTTTCTCCTTGTAAATATTTACAAACATCTTTACTTACAACACATACACACACGCGCGCGCGCATAAAAATACGCACATCGAAAAAGATTTGACGTAATTCATTTATTTAGAGTCACTCGTAGGATTCCATTTTTTTTTCTACTTTTTAGATTTTTGATGATTCAGAATTGGTTTCAATCAGATTGTTTATTTTTTATTCTTGCAATTGGGTCATCAAAAAAATAAAATTATCATTTATCAACCAACATTCAATCGAGATACTAAATAGTGTACATTTTTCGGTTATTTGATGATCGAAATATTGCAATCATGACCAAACTTAGTTTAATTGCTCAAGCATTTCAAATGAGTTTAAAAATCGTAATTGTCGTCCTCTTCGTTCCGCGGCCGTTTGTATCCTTCAGTGCCAACAGTCGCAGGACTTGTGACGGTACTTTGTGTAGTTGATTCTGCTTCTTGCATGTCATAATCTTCATTAGCTGGCGAGAATAATTCGTCATTATTAGACAGATTTTGTAATGGCAGAGATGGTGGTGATTGTTGTACGAATGATGAAAATGAAGACGATGGAAGATCAAACTTTAGAATAACATTGTCTTCATTGTTATCATCATCATCTATTTCATCGTTGTTACTATTATTATTATTATTATTATTGTTATTATTATTATTATTATTACTACTTCTTCTGATATGGAGATTAACTTCATCGTCTTCATCGTAGTTATCATCATCTTGTTTGAAAGTTCTTTCTATTCCTGCTTGATCTTCGTCATTATTAATGCTATTAGTAATAATGTCTTTATCGTAATCCTCATCATCGTTATGGTTAACATTATTGAACATTGTTGTGGAGAAAGGAGTTTGTGTACTTGTTGATGGCGGTGTTGGATCTTCAGGGCCGAGGAACTGTTGTTGCTGTTGCTGGCTTTGAAGAAACTGTTGTTGAAATAAAGATGATGATGTTTGCTGTGGTGTTGGTGATTCTTGTGTCTAATTCCAAAACAAGTATATATATAGAGAGAGATCATTCAAAGAATCAAAAAGAGCTTTTTCTTATACATTCTCTATACCTCGGGTATTAATTGAAAATTGACAGCTGTCATGCAATAATGCTCGGGTGGTAATCGCAATCCATATTTTTCCGGAATATTCGGTAATCTTTCTTTGTTTACTTCTCTGGCCAATTCAACTAAAAACTATTCCAACAGACATAGTTAAGATTTCATTAATAATTGATCAATGTAATAATCGTGTATACCTCTTTTGAAGGCGGTGAAGTGAACGAATGGTTGACGCGTCCTTGAATGGCTAATTTCACATCTTCTAAATCAAGGTCATTTATTCTACCAGCGTGTTCCGAATATATTAATGCGTCTTGCAGCACGTCTACAGAATATCCTAGTGACACTAGCAGTTTAGCATATCTCGAAGTGTTGAAAAGAAACATCGAATGATTGTCAACAACATACTATGTGCAAATTCTAGCAGTTGCTGAACTACCTTTGGCTCATACTCTTCAACACCCACCGAGGAAAGTATTAATGAAATGATTTTGGCATCGCGTGGTGAGTGTCCTTGTAAGTTATGTGAGGCCATTTTCACTAACGCTAATTATTAACGGAGGCGGTGGTAGTAATAATAGTTTCTACATAAATTTCTCGGGTAACACACATCAAGTGACAAAAATATATATCATCATAATTCTTGAAAAATTTTTAGGGCAATTTTTTAACATCGTCAAAACTTCCATATGGTATGTTTGTCTTTCGCGCCTTTGTTTTGTGTTTATAATTGGTAAGCTAATTTTTATTTCATTCGAAAAAAAAAATAGGCCAAACGAACAAAAAAGGTATGAATAAAATATAAACTCTTAAGTAATGATAAAAATTCACGACCACATATCTATAGGTCGGAGTTGTTGGTAAATACGGCACACGATATGGTGCCTCGTTAAGAAAACAGATCAAAAAGATGGAGATCACTCAACACTCGAAATATACTTGCTCTTTCTGTGGCAAGGTAAATTCATCAATCAAAAAAGATATTATCACAACTGATGATGGTTTCTAAGAATGTATTCCTCTTCGATATGATAGGACACAGTCAAAAGAAAAGCGGTTGGGATTTGGCAATGCCGCGCTTGTAAGAAAGTATTGGCTGGTGGCGCTTGGACCGTATCGTAAATGTTGATTAATATTATCCTCTGTTTTACGTATACGTTTTATGGTCCGATTCTAATCTTATCATCCATTATTATTATTTGTTAAACAGCACCACTACAGCTGCCACTGTTCGATCGACCGTGCGTCGTCTTCGTGAATTGATGGAAGTTTAAATTCATTATTACTATCTGTATCGCATTATCATCCGCTCATTAGAATATAATACAAACAAACGTGATATTTAAATTTTCTTGGATGTGCTGGTTTATTATCGTCTATCAAATAATAAAGTAATGGTACAAGAGTTCGAATTCTAATTTATTATTAATCACAAAAGATGTCCAAAATAAATTAAAATTCGAATAAATAAAGATTTCAAGTAGAAGGTGTGTCAGTTAAAGTAAGTTTAGGATGAAGTAATCGGTTAGTAAATTCTTTCCATAAAATTTGTCGTTCGTTCAATACTCCCCCACCAAGAATACTCGAATTTTCTTGAGCACGACGCAATAAATACGGTATTACGTCAGTAATCTTGGCAACAAAAAAAAATTCCATATTAAAAATAGAATAGAATAAAATCAAACTGACAATTAATAAATAATTACCTTGCCATAGGGAACGTATTTGTAAACAGTATAACCGTGTTTACCAAGAGTATAAGAAATATGATCACACATTCCTACACACATACATTATTATTATACATATAGCTTATAAATATTATTCTTATGTCATAAACAAGAATAAATACATACCAAATAATTGTCCGAATAGCACCAAACTGGATTTTGATGGTATTTCAAGATCATCCATTAACCTGCACGCACGAATTATCGTATCCTTATTATGTGAAGCGATCATAAAAATTACAGGGCTAGTCGCAATATCTAACGGGTTCCCTGCATTTTTCTGCGCTTCACTTTGTTTATTAATTAAGAATTCAACCCCACGATTATATGAATCATGTGTGTCTTGCAAAGTATCGTGAATAGGATCGGGATAATTTTCGATGGCTGCACGCTTACGCTCACTTACTATATAAGCTCCACGAACAAGTTTGACCGCAAATACAAATTGATGACGACAAGAAAGTTCACAATGCATGGCTAGTCGCGTTCCAGCATCTTTCAGGTACATCTGATACGTGTTGAATACAATAGGCCCGTGTTTGTTATTTGGTTTATTGTATCGATGAGCAAGTGTTAGGGATACGTGATCAATAGCTGGTAGAGAATATAATTGCTCTGCGTCAATCATAATTCGAACTTTCTTCTGTTGGCCAATTTCACATATTTTGTTTAGTCGCTCCAGTAATCTATCGTAATCTTCCACATCTACGTTTGTCACTGACGTATTATTGGTAGCAGAAAGTAATGCTCTGAATTCACCATTGTCTAACGTAAGTACGCTTATAAAATCAATCCAGTTGATAACACCGTCCTTATCAGAGTCCACCGTATCGAAAAGTTTCCTTGAAATATTGTCCGAATCAGTTTGAAAGATCTCTCTTATCATCAAGTTAAATTCAGATCTGTTGAGTTTGTTATCAATTTTAGTAGCGTGCTTATAAAATGTGCTTGATAAAGAGTTTAAAAAAGTGGACAATCGCTTCAAGAAAACTGGATTTGAGAGACCAGTAATTTTGATAGCCACAAAACTATTTGGTTCGGTGGCAATAGTTTCAATGGACTGAATAATCATACGTGCAACATGATCGGCTTGTTCATTCCATTTCTTTCGAACAATACCATTATTCGGATCATCATTTTCGTCATTAAAATCTGCTTCGATAGACAAATCAAGGATCGATCCAATTCCATGTTTTTTCAAATTATATATCGTGTTCACGCAATCCTTGGCTGTCTCGCCGCTTTTTGCAGAAAAAAGTATTGGTTATCATTGGAGCTTTAAAAACAAACTTTGAAAGGGAATTAGGACTTACCCGCAAAATTGAGCAAAGAAGGTTTTCCTAATCACCCAATACATAGGAGACCCAAGATGCAATTTTTCCGCAAAAGAAATAAGATAAGGTGCCTGATCAATCAGCATCTGATATGAACAAAGCTTATATACTATCAAAGATCGGATCAATTCAAGCATTGATTTATTTTGAACAGCTATATGGCTGTCTTCTGAAGCGAGTTCTGCCATTGAAGAAAGCGAATGATCTTGTGATTCGTTTAAAGAAAAGTTATAGTACGAGCTAACTGCTGCAAAGCCAATGAATGTTGTTACTAAAACAGTAGGCCACGCAAATTTCTGTCTAGAGGTGGCTGCGAAATGGCTATGACGAATACTGAGCGAAGAATTTCGAAGTGGAAATCCAGTGAAATTATTATTTTCAGAAACTCTCAATAAACTTGTAAACTGTGAGAAACTTGCAAACTGTGGGAAACTCTTCGAGTTAGAAATAACTCGAGTTGCACAATTTGCGGTGTTTTTACTTTCAACTGATAAACTAGTAAAAGAGTCACCTAATCGGGCCAATTCTGTTCTATTAAAAGAGAAGTTTTTCCTAAAGATGAAGCGACTGTACATTTCCAGCCACTTAACGTCTTGAAGAAAAAGACATAAAAAACTTGAGCAAGCATACCGATACTACATATCTAAAAAGAACTTGATCGTGATGATATAGAACAAAAGGACCTTTATCAGGTGATTTCTTCTTCATATCGGCAAATTTCACCCACACGTGATCTTAAATATAAAATTGTCATCACGTATAGTTGTCTGTTTCACTCTTTGGGCTTATACATACTGTCTTTCTAGTAAAGATTCTTTTATGTTCTATGTTCCGGTTTATTGGTTACAATTTCAGCACTCAAGAAAAAATCCGTTTTTTATTCACGTTATTAAATATCCATATATTTCAAACCTTTGCAATTTTCCACTTCCACCAACTCATTCTCATGATTTTAGTCATATCAATCAGTCAAGTGATTGTTACAAGAATTTTTGTGATCGGCAATTCGAATTTATAAATAATCTTTGGTTAGAATGTGTTTGTTCAATTATATGCGAACAGTTGCTGGTGAGAATGCGGAGTAAAATAGGTAATCGGAATAGTCATTAGCATTATAGCTGAATTTTCTTTAATGAGATGGTAAATGTATAATACGCGTAGAAATATGAACTGCGCAGGAATTAATTCACGTTCTATGGTTTCTTTTCAATTGTTTATTTTGTCAAAAGTTCACGCGATTTTCTTGATATCTTGACAACAAAATAATATAATTTCCAATTTTTCCAATTTCACTTTTCTTGTTCATAATAGTTTTTTATTAATATATTTTTTTTATAATTAATATAATTAATATAATCAAGAAAATTAATTACAGTCAAACCTCGATATAACGAAACCTGGATATAACGAAACCTGGATATAACGAGATCCTTGATATAACGAAAGAAAAAAAGACCTTTTGTTTTAAAATTACCTCTATATAGCGAAGTTTCATAAGGAAACTCGATATAAAGAAAAAAAATTTCCAGCTCAAGAGGTTCGTTATATCGAGGTTTGACTGTAAAGATTTTTTTCTTAATATTTTGTTTTGTTATACAAACATATTAAAATATAGATAGTAAATAATAATATCAGTATATAAATATGAAAATAAAAGTTATAAAAATATAAATATGAAAAAATTATATCCTCAATTTTTTCATCATTTATGTGAGAAAAGCTTCTCTAGGTACATATCTTCCGGGATATAGGACCTCATATCTATAATTCCTTTTGTCAAAGACAGGGAAATAACTTGATATTCTCGAACATTATTTGTTATCAATTGGTTGGAATTTAGCCTGGCACGGAATTCTCAACCACGTCAGCATTTCCACGAGCATGAACGTCCTTTACTTCATCTAATAAGGTATTCAGATCCAAGAGAGGCATCGCGAATATAGTGTTGCATGAGTTCCCTTACACCCTCACCCCACAACTAGTTATTAAAATTAAAGATATTCAATCAATAAAGAAATACTAATAATTAAATATTAATGATTCACTCAAAGGCCAAATGACCAAGTCATTTGGCAACACTGACACAAACTGTGAAGGTCTTCTACCAAGTGTAGGGAAGTTATCAAAGGTTACCCATGAAACTCGTTCCCACGTGCCATAACGCGCTGCAAGATTCCTTCTCTTGTCAGTAGTTATAGAGGACATAGATCTTCTGGATTTTGCAATCAATTTGATCTTCGTATAAGCCAAATAAAAGTCAACTTGATTGATTAGAGGTAGAAGTTGCAGAGAAGCTTTACCGGTTTTGATGGAAGATAAACTTTTCTGTTTTTTGACCCAAGGCTGTTTCTGAGATCGCCTGCTCATCACCAAAGCGTTTTCAGTTTTAACAGCTATTTCTTGGCTATGTACAGCTATTATGTCAACCCTATCCTCTTCTTGCTCTGCGTGCTTTTAAACCGAAGTCAGTAATCCTCGAGATTCCTTTCAGAGTTTATTCGACATTGCACAAACAATACGCGCAGGGTGGCTTGCAAAGGTGGCTAAAATAGTCAAATCACCACTTATTCGCCGTGTTTGCGAGGATTATTTGACCAAAACTTATATTTAATGTCTAATAACCTCTTTCCAAAGTAGGCAGATTCATATTGCAATAAAAAAGGTTTATGTTACACGCCTCATCACTTTTGTTGCAGCATGCAATATGACGTCATTGATGATTCGGTGTTATCATTCTGGTTATGTCGTTGGTTCCTTCCTCTATCTTTGCACTCAATTTTGCTTAGATCAATCAATTAATCTTTTAAAATGGAACCCACTGAAACCGAAACGTTTGGTAAGCGTCTGTTTTTTTCCGTTTGTTTGGACTTCCAATAACAAAATTAGTGACAGTGAACCAAATTGCTGCCATTTGAGTACCGACATCGTTGCTGCTAATGAGCATGAACCTAGTTAATATTGTTTGAAAATTCTCATAGACGAATTCAAACGGAAACGAGAGCGTGAGACGTCCATTGAATCACAAGTGCCCGAAGCTTCTGCCAAGGTACCTTAGCTGAAATCTCAAAAACGAGCCTTTTGGCATTTTGATTTTCATTTCCATTTCTTCCAAATTTTAAACCATTGGGCTTTTAATTTATTCTATTAGAACTCGACCAATGAAGATGAAGACAAAATAGCAGTTCCGGCTAAAAAAACGTAAGATTTATTATAGATAAATCTAAGTTAACATCGATGTAAGATTGATTGAGTCTTTTTGGTTCAAATAGACGCCACGACACAGCTTTAGAAGAAAGAAATCGGAGAGAGGGATCAGAAGCTCCTGTTCGAGCACTGGCACAAAAAGTAGAAACATTAAAGGTTGAGGGAAGTACTCTTGGAGAATATTCGTCCGAAATTAAAAATAATATTACGGAAGCGCAACCCATGATTATCTCCAATGATCTGGATCCTGTTGCTTCTAAAAAACGCCAAATAAGTGAACCTAGTATAGAAAGTGATTCTGACCAGACGAAGATTATAAATAACACTCCACGAAAGCTTTCACGCACTTATTCCGATGATAAAAAAATTCATGTTGAAGATACTGAGAAAATTACACCTAGAAAAGAGAAAAGTCAAACTGATAAAGAAGATTCTCAAGATAATGAAATAGCACCAGAAAAAAGCAAAGACACATTAGAATCAAATGAATCTGAAGTGAATGCTGCTTGCCCAGAAAAACCACTGTTCCCTGCAACAAAAACATCTCAAAGTGGCAATATTTTTCCTAAACTTTCTATTCCTTCTACAACTCCAATTTTCGGAACTACAAATTCACTTGCAAGAACATCAACTGTAAGTGCAAAATTATATCTTCTATTACGCAAGCAAATTTCTTTCTGTCACATAAAATTTTCGGCGTTTTCAATTAGTCTTTTGGGGTCACAAGCCAGTTGGCTACATCACCAACCTCAAATTCTTCCTTTGCGAC
Organism: Ambispora gerdemannii; assembly: GCA_910591945.1. Classification (NCBI taxonomy): domain Eukaryota; kingdom Fungi; phylum Glomeromycota; class Glomeromycetes; order Archaeosporales; family Ambisporaceae; genus Ambispora; species Ambispora gerdemannii. The sequence goes on from CAJVPL010000106.1 coordinate 31,440, forward strand.
GATAACTTCACCCAGTTCTTTTAAGGCTTTCGGATCAACAAGTTTTACTTCATCCTCGTCGTCCCCTTCCACCTCAACCTCTAAGGCTACACCATTCTTAAGTTTTGGTGTGCCAGACGCAAAATCTGAAAAGTCATTCAGTGCATTACTTGCAATATCACCAACCACCGCAACGGATGAACATCAGGATAAAGATAAGGAAGGAGAAATATTTGGAACCTCTTCAAAACAATTACTCTCGGAAAAAGAAGGTATGATGTAGAATAAATTATTTCTATCGATCGTCATTCATCGTCAAATTACTTATGTATCATAACCCCGAAAAGTTAAGACAGGGGAAGAGGATGAGGATACACTGTTCACATCGAGAGCCAAATTATATTGGATGGATGAACAACTCAATTGGAAAGAACGTGGTGTTGGATACATTAAACTCAATGTAAAATCAAACACCATGAAATCCCCACGTCTTGGTATTTTTGATTTCTTTGACTAATGTACATTCATGTTATCTTTATAAAAAGTTAACTAATTAGACATGATTTTGTATAGTAATGAGAGCCGACGTTGTTTTTCGCCTTATACTCAATGTTTCATTATTTGAGGGTATGCCGGTTCAACTTGAAGAAAATTTTGTGCGCATAGTTGCCATTGAGAACAATAAACCCGCCAAATACGCAATTAAGGTAGTTTTTCAGCATTTTCGGGTTTTTGTATGGATTCTTTTTAATCAATATCGACATTTTACCGGTATTATAAATAGCTAAATAACGCGGATGTATCTCAGGAACTTTATATGAAGATATTGAACTGCATAAAAGCGTCACAATCTTCCAGTAAATCATTAGAAAAATCGATAACTGAGGAATCTTCCAAAACGACGAATACGATGACGACGACTACTGAAAAAGATAAACAGCTGCAACGTGATGAAGAGCTGCAACCACCACAACTACATTTACAAGATAAAGAACAAGGACAATCATAATTTGAATTAATTAATTTACTATTTGTATATTTGTTAGTATAAAATCGATGCTTTCTTGATTATCAGATGATTTTATTTATTTCACCTTTTTTGTCTGTATTTAAATGAATCAATGAAATAAGCTTGTGATCTGGTGTAGCACAGAAACAATTAATATAATCATGGGCGCATGCACTGGGAATTAATCGATCTTTACACCTAAACTGATTTTGGAATTTTACTCTAAACCTTTAATAACAACAAAGATTCGATGGTAACCAACGTGGTTGAAGTTCCAAAAGAGACGACACAACGACAAAAATACACTGTTAATTTACCAGCAACCTCGTCATTGGAATCCGCTTTAACAAACCTCGAGTCGAGAAGCCCACTCAATTTAACACAAATTACCAATTTCTTTCGACAAGAGTTTCTATCACGTTTTGCGGCAATTGAAAACTGGTATGCTAGCACCTGGTTACATAGACAACTGGTGCGTCTCGGCATACCAGAACTTTACTTGTCACTCACGGTTGCCGTAACTATACTGCTGACTACACGACACTTCTACAAAAAATCTGTTTATCTTTTTACCAATTTGGTGGGAGTTATATATCCCGCCTATCGCTCGATAAAGGTTTTGGACGAAGTGACGACAAATCAAATGGATAATGCAGAAAACATTTCCGAGCAAAAACAATGGCTCAGTTATTGGACCATTTATGGATGTATTCAAGTTGGCGACAATTGGTCGAAATGGCTCTTGGAAATGTTCCCGGGATATAATTTTATCAAATTAGCCTTTTTATATTGGGCACAAAATGACCGATCCAAAGGAGCCAGTGTTGTTTTCGATCATATTATTAAACCTTTGATATATAATCCATCATCAAATGTAAAGAAAGAACTGAAGCAAAGACAACGGCAACGACAAAATCCACAACATCAAACTCCACAAAATCAAACTCCACAACATCAATTACGAAAATCCTTGGATAATATTTCTAATGAGGTTCCTGCAATTTCAGGTGTGGTTATTAGTAGTGGAACGTCGGTCCCTGGTACTACTACCCCTTCTTCTTATCCTGAACCTTCCCCTGAAGAAATTTGGCAACGTGGTTATTCTGAAGTAAATGAGGGTGAGGTGAAACCTTACAGATTGAGTAATGATCCGTAAATACCCCCAATAAAGATTACGAGTTTTATATTATAACCATTGAGAGCACAGAGAAAATTGATATAAATCAAAATTTAAATATTAAACAAAACATTTCTATTAAAAATTCACGAAAAAGATTAATGAAAAAAGGGAATAGTATAATCATCGTCAACCATCTATAATTTTTCCTTCTAATTATTATTAAGATAGAATATAGTATTATTTCAACGTCGTCTTCCACCACCACCACCACCTCCTCCACCACCGCGCCTTGCACTTGTTCGATAAAAAACGGTTGGTTGATCTAATTCCATCGAGTTCTGTTGCTGTAAATTCCTACGTAAATGACCCACAACTTTTTCCTTGACCCAATTTCGATCACGCGGCATGTATGCTTTTAAGTTCTGGTCATACACAAGCGCGTGGAATTCTTGATGCTCATCAATAAAGGATAATAATTGATCGACGGAATAATTTATATGTGAGAGATTCGGATATTGTTCGGTTAATCGAGCTTCGTGCATCGCGATGATCGCTGAATTAGAGAAATTATCAGAGATCAACAATAAAAGTGGGAGCTGGCTGAATAATTATTAAAAAAAAAAGAAAATTGGGATTTGTTGGCAATTGCAATCTTTTTCTTTTGTTTCATGCAAAAAACCTTTTGCCTTTTTACGACAACAAATGCAATAATAAAAATATGATGATCTTTATTGTTTGTAAGACCATACAAATGATAGCATCTTTTTTTAGTTGAATTAGTTTGATTATTCCTTATCTCATTAAAGATATTTACCTTCTGTTGCCAACGCGACTGTAGAGTAATCAAACCAAGTTCGAGTACTACGGCTGTTTGTCTTTTGAATCAGAAGAATGGTGTGTACCGTCTATTTTAATCAAATAAATTCATTTATTCTTAATTCATGTAATGTTTGTATATAGATTAGTGAAGAACAAAAGGACTTTTTTTACCATTGTGATTTAGGAAAGCAACAACAAATTTATATTGACCACAAATATTTACTACATTAACTTCATATGAATATCTGGGAGCACGTGATTTTATACGGATTTTCAATGAACATCTTATAAAATCAAATAAGGACAATAGCATCATGTTGATATCAATATGCAAACGTTCAAACTGAATATGAAATTTCGGCCTCTCAGGAAAGTGGTAACCACACACGCGCAAAACAGCGTTTCACCTCAACAGATGGTGCGACCCTTTTAGTAAAATTTGACACCTGTCTTTCCTATTTATACTCCTTATCATGAGTAATTTTAAGCGGGTTTATTTCCCCTTAAATCGATAGTATTTCCTTGGATGTTTGTCTTTCCCTCATTATCTTTTTATCCATTGTTTTTTAATGTGACGAAGAGAGTTCAATAATAAATTATCTTTTTTTGAAAAAAAAGTTTAGAAGAACGAACGCGAACATGGTCATTTTTTCTCGTCACTTTATAGTTTATTTATTTGCTACTATATTATTACTTGCTCAATGTACTTTTTCGCTTGAAAGTCGAGAAGCTATTAATGTTTATAATCGTCGAGATAATGACGGAACTCTGTTGTGCAATGGCAATGCCGACCTTTGTGATTTGCGCTTCAACCAAGTTGTTAGTATATTTACGCGTCAATTTTAAGATGTATCATGAATAAGGAATTTACATAAAAGTTAAATATATATTCTGAATTCGAATTCATTTTTCGATAGACGCACGCGGGTACTCATAATAGTATGGCGTATAATCTTCGATTCGATTGTCAAAACGTCGTGCGGAATTGTCGCGATTCAACAAGTGTTTGCTTAAAACAACACACAGAATGTCTAGCCTCCTATAAGGTACATTGCGAAGCTTCAAAAGACATTTGTAAACAACGTAATCCCAGACTATTACATTGGATGTGCGATGGCTTTGATGCAGTTTGCAAAAAATCTGATGCCGCAATTTGTTCTGCATGGCTTGCCATATGTACTGACAGTTCGAAAGTGTGTAATGTCTGGGGAGAGGCGTGTGGTGATACGGTCCCCGATTGGTTGTTGGAATGTTTTTGGGAAAATCATCCTGGCCACGATATAACTATCCAATTAAGAGATGGTAAATACGTGTGCATGCAATATACAATTTATGCTCGATTTTTTTATTTTTTGTTTGTTTGCTATTTTAGGTATTCGATTATTTGATTTGGACACATGTCAAGTAAAAGATAAAGTGTTGTTATGTCATGGAATGGGACTAGCACGAGCACTTGGCGATGAACTTGATCTAGTATTCGAACAATTTCGCGATTTCCTAAAGGAAAATCCCAATGAAATTATCTCTATTGAATTTGGTGATATTGATGGAGATGGTGCATTTATCGGTGATTACATTCAAAAGAAATTAGAAGAATATTTTATTGACGAAACTGGACACTCGTTGCTCTTCTCGCGAACATTGAACAATAACACTTGGCCCACTCTACGCCAAATGATTGAGAAAGATCAACGAGTAATTATTTGGTTCAGTTATCTTTACGATCAGACTCCAAACCGACGACCATGGATTCATAATGTATGGGATTGGTTTACCGCCTCGTATTCTTATACCGCTGAAGATATGACTGCTGCTCAATTGAACAGCAGTTTCACTGAATATTGTAGAAATGCTAATCAAGTTATCAATCATGATAAGTTAACTTATGGACGTGTACTTTGGCAAACCATTGATGCGACGTAAGTATTGGGATGATTATTATGGTTTGCTACTTTATCTTCTATTTTTTCATAAATTTTTATTTCAGGACGGGAATTGTGTTACCGCAAGTAAAAGATGCCATAAAAAACAAAACTAATCCTGGACACATATGCTTACAACAATTAGCCGAAACAGTCAACTTTGATTTACTCGATTACGTGGCTGATTTATGTTACCCATTGTTTCCCTATATTTATCGTGTTCGCGTAGATTGGTATTGGCGTAGTAACCTCTTCGAGGTTGTGAAACGATTTAATGAGATGAATGTAGCACGAGTGAAAAAAGGAGATATTCTCACTCCGGTATGATGATTATAATAGCATTAATCTTTGTTTATTTGATGGCGCTTTTTACTTTTCCCCTTCCCCCCAATTTCTTCCTTCCTGTTGTTTGTGTATTTTATTACCTTTTCCCCTTAATTTCTTCCTTCCTGTTATTTGGGTTTAGGTTTTTGTGTGTATTTAGGTTTTTATTATTAAATTTCAGGGTCATAAGATAGATAACTTATTTATAAGCATAGTTTATTTACTATTTGTATTTTATGTATATTTTTTGTATTATTTTTACTGTAATATAATAATTATTATAGGCCACGGAATTACTGGATGATTCCGACTGGAATGTGAAGAAACAAGAGAAACATTTAATGAGACTCGAACATCATCATTATCGTCATAAAGTACAACAAAAATACCAAAATCAACAACAGCAATTACAACAACATCTTCTACTTGATCTCATTCGAAAGAAGATTACAAAAGTTAAAGAGTGATTTTGTTTTTTCGTGTATTTTTTTATTATTTTTATGGTCGATTAAATTTTTTTTAGAAACTATCCAAGCTTTAAATAAATCTATATATACATACACCCTCTAGTCAGATAGAAGTTTGATTATATCAATTACAAACCTTTTGAGCTGATTATATCGAAACTTCGTTATATAAAGGTAGTTTGATATGAGAGAAATTCTCCGTCATAAGTTATACCTAAATACTTGTGACCAATAATCACGTGATATCATCATTCGTACGATACCCAATAAAAGAAACACCAACTAGTGATAGTAATAAACGAATATAATTCAAAAAAGGATCATACAAAATCAGCTAAAAAAGTTCGAATTTTCGCGTCGACTCGGCTAATATTTCGTGAAATCGCTAATGACGTAAAAATAGAGACTAGAATCGCGTTTCAGGATTCCTCCGGGAAATCAAACACGCGCTATATTATTATCGATATGTATTGTTGGTCGGTCGTACATAAACTATTATTACGCATTTATTTCTTTTTCACTTCGTTTATATGACGATAACGTTTTCTCAACTCATAATTTTTACATATAATTTTTTAAATTTTCTTCTGTATAATATAGAAAACTGTTATTTTATATTTTATATATTAATATATCTTAAAGTATATTACAAAAGATGTCGCGTAGAAGTTCAGACGACGAATCTATTGAAGTTCGAATGGAAGATATATGTCCCGCCGGCGGGATACATGACATGGGTTGGTAGTGATAACTTATCTATATTGGTTTATGAGAAGGGAAACCAAGAATTAATCTTGGTAATTGATTTATAGAGAAAAAATGGATGTGCACAAACTATGTCTCTGCTTGTTTCTGTTGTCCTTGTTACTTACTAAAGGAAATATTTTGTGGTTGGTGTTATAGGTAAATAAATGTCAACGAGAATAGTATGTATTTTCGCGATTTTGACACTCAACTAATGATATATATTTAACAATTCTATAAAGAAATCCTTCTGCTGATGATTTTGACGGTATGTATTCCAAAAAGACTATTTGAATGCTATTGAAATCAAAATCATTAATTTCTTTACTTCGTAATTTTGACTATTAAACAGGAATTGGATGTAGACCTACTGTAAGTCACAATTATATTCACTATTAATTCAATTCTCACAACATAAATTAATCTTAAAAAAAATAGGGCCCAGAAATTTGTTCAAAATGTGGACAGACATCTAAGCAAGTAAAAGAAGCAACAGTATTACGAGTATTCCATCAACATCCTGGCGGTGATTCATCTACTACAAAGAAGGCCAATAATAAAGCTTCATTACCACCACAATTACCAGCACTTTCTTATGCTAGCACACCACAAATGTTTTTTACACCACCGCCTTCATATTTGAATGTATCTGAACAGAGTTTCGAACAACAACAGCAGCAGAGACGAAGTTTTGAAAATAGAAATCTATCTGGTCAAAATCAGTCTAATAATAATATTAGTAAGAGTGAAGGAAGGAGAAGTATGGAAAATCAAAACAATGCGAGTCGGAATTAAAGCTGGCAATTTACATTATTTATACGAAGAACAAAATACGCGTAATACGCGTAATATTGCAAATCGGAAGATTAATAAAACAATTCTCATTTACAATATGAGATTAACACGGCAAAGGATTTGTTTTATTAAGCGAATGGACCTTTCTACATATTATATATATCGTCAGGGTTCTTTCTCATTGGACTTATAAAATTTGTCCAATGGCGCAGTTCTGGACTGACAACCCGGCATTACATTCTACCCCCTGTATACACATGATGTGATTATAGTGAGATGTGCTTATATTGGAGGTTTTTTTTAATAGTCATATATTTAGTGGCTCAGAAATAGTGACTATAGAGGGGCGTGATTATACGAGGGTGCTTATAAGGGGGTAGACTGCATATCATGTATCCTATATATAATAATTATGGTGCAAGCCACTGCGAAGCCAATAAAAATGTTAAACATACATATCATGTGAATCGTGATTTTTTATTTGAAATCAATCGGACAGTGCTGAATCACGTGGCCTTTGACACAAGAAAATAAAAAATGTGGAAAACAGTAGCTTGAAGTACTAACAAAAAATGTCGGAAAAGCAATTTTACATATAATCTTATCCTCAGCTCTAACCCAAATGATAAAATAATCTTCAACGTCAATTTCCTGTGATCACGTGCGCGTGGATTTTTTGAAGGCCACGTGATCATGCACTGTTCAGAAATCAATTCGCCAAAAATTCACGCTCACGTGATCACGAAAAATTAACGTTAAAGATTATTTTATCGTTTGGACGAGGATTAGAGTGAAGGACAAGGTTATATATAAATTTGCCTTCCTGACATTTTTATTAGTGTTTCAAGCCATCTGTTTTCCGTATTTTTCATTTCCTTGTGTCGGATTTGTTTTGTTCATGTGATAACCAGTGATGAAAATTGGAAATTCTAATTGCTCATTAAATTAATATTATACTGTACAAAAAAAATACGGTATATTATAGTTCTTGTCAAAAGATATTTCAAAATGTGATTAAAGTATTTGGATACAGTTTTGCGTTAGATATATTGTATCTGAATAGCCAATCAAATTTTATGAGGATATCAGCAATCAAGATTGCCATGTGAGCGTGACAGATTCGTCATGTGATTGCTTACGAACAGATTCGCGGTTATGGTCAGTCTTCCATTATAAATTTCAAATTTACTGTTTCTCAATATCTCAAGCAAGAGAGGAATCTTGGGTGGGCTACAAAGAGAGATTGATTCTGAGAATTGGAGCAAATAAAAGTAATTTTTTGTCTTATTTATATTTTTTACGTTAACCTCAGTACATCAACGTCATGGATATCCCGTTACTTCATTGTACTTGGTATACCTGTGAGACGTTTGTGAATGCTTATAATCAGAAAGCTCTTTTCTTGTAATAAAATGTTAATATTTCTTGATTGGTGAAGTTCAGTCACATGATAAAAATTCGATTTTCTTTTTTAATAAAATAAATAACAAAAATAAAGCGAAAGTATACTAAACTGCAAAAATAAAGTGCAAATAAATTAAATCGCAAAATTAAATTGTGTATTATGATTATGACTCAGTGCCAGCTTTTTAATTAAAGGTGAACTTAGATGAATTACAATATTAATCTAAGCTTACGAATCAGAGTAGCAAAGTAATATTATTAATTATCTGATAATATTCTGGTTAAATAAACTTGAGTAAATTGTATGCACATTATGTAATAAAGATATCATAAGAGAAAATAATTATAGGAGTGAAAATTAGTTTTTATTTTTGTTCACTTTTGGGAAATTTAATAAAAAAAGCATATATCTTAATAAACAAATATTTTCGTTACTTGTTAATAAATGTTTAATCTTATATTACCATTACATATAAAAATCATGTATTGAGTCTTCTTCATATGTAATTTACCTATTAGTAAAATTACACAACTACAGATAGAGAGCTCTATTGGTTTCATTAAATTCACAGACTCATATATAATTTATATATGTAACTTTTGAACTTATAATCATGATGACTAAGTCTCTCATATCCAAAGTGAATAATAAGTTTGAATCTTTGGAGATTTTTAAAGACATCACTAGATCAGCTGCTAAATATAAAGAGTTCACTTTCTCAAGAAAAAATAATAATTTTATTGAATACAAAGACAAATTATTTTGCAATACACAAAAGATAGAAAATAATGCAATTATTGGAATATAACAAAGAAAACTAAAAAAAATATTAGAAATTTTTATATCTGTTTATAATCAATTATTATCCAATAATCAACTATCATCAATTATTAATAATCAATTGCAATCAGATATAATTAATGATTATTAAAATCAAATATAATCAATTTTTTATTTAGAATTAATAATCATTTATAATTAATTTTAATTAATTATTTATAATTGATTACAATTATTTTCAATCAATTACAATTAATTACAATTGTTTATCAATTTTCAATAAAATTATTTTATTTTAATCGATTTTTAAATTTAGAGCAACTATAAAATATCTCATTTTCCTAATTTTTTATAGATACAAATATTGAAGAATAAATATTAATTATTATGATTAATAAATAAATAAGAATATTTATAATAATCATGTTTTAATTGATTAATTAGAATCTGAATTAGAATTAAAATTAAGATTTTGAATATATAATTGATTAATTTGAAGTTATAATAATTATTAAAATTAAATTAATTTGATAAATAATAGCAGTTTATTTATATTTGATAAAAATTATTATTTTTAGATAGATTACAATTAATATTATATTGATTCTAATTTTGTAAATGATTAATATAATATTTATTATATAATTAAATTACTCTATTTATTCCTTCAGTCACATGCAATCTTTCTTCTCACTTAATTTAAAGAAATTTTCAGAGTTTGAGCTTCATACTAAAAAAATTTTTGCTATTAGAAAATCTAATTACTAATATTTATTTTTTTATTTATATTGAATATCCTATTAATTTATCTTTTATAAGCATATATATGATATTAGAAAGCTTTCAAAATTTGATTTTTGATATTAATTTAATAGATATTTCAAGTAATATTTTATTTTATTAATATTTTATTAATATAATTATAATTGAATAAATAAATAAAAAATTAGTGCACAAAAAAATATATTTAGAAGATCTGCTATTTTAATTTAATGATTACCAAATCTATTTTAATTATTTTTTATATTTCTGATATCAATACTATTATAATCTGAAATTATTCCTAATTTTTTAATTTTTATCATATGATTAAATATAAATTATAGCAAAGTTTTCAAATATATTAATATTATTCATTATATTATATTTATCTAAAATGTATAATATATTTAATATTATAATAACTTAATCAAAAAAATATTTTATATAAATAAAAAATTTTTTGGATAAACCAAAAGATATCAATTAATCAATACAAAATTTAGCTAGTTAATAAATTACTTCTTGTTTATTATTTAATGAAATTATATATTAATTGATTTCATAATTATTAATCTTTACCTTATACACTACTGAACACTCAACCAGATTACTATAGAATATTAATACTGTATTATTATAAAATTATCATTATATTAAGTAAATACAAAGGAGATATTTATTAATAGTAATGTTACCTATTCAAAATTTATAGAATAGAAGAAGTTACTGTTACAGTTTAGAATTATTCCTAATTTCTTAATTTCTTCTGATTATGTGACTAAACATAAATTGTAAAGATAGCAAAAATAGTAAATTTCTCAGATATATTAACATTATCCACTAGGGTTCTGAAAAAAAGTCTGGTTTAGTTCAAGTCTGATTCAGTTTGAGCTTGAACCAGACTCAAACCTAATGAAAAGTCTAGTTCAAAAATTTGAATCTAATTAAAAGTTTGGTTCGAGTTCAGTTCAAATTTTGAACCAGACTTGAACCTGATCAAAAGTTTGGTTCAAGTTTAAGTAATTATTAATTAATATTCTAAGTAAAGTTATAGATCGTAACATGAGTTACAAATTGATATAATATAGTTAATATTTAAAATAAATATTTAAGAAGTTATATAAATTTAAAAAATAATTTTAATTATTACAATTTTAATTTATTTTAGTTTTAGTATAATAAATATTTATTTTGCTATAGTAATCATAAACTATGATTATAAAGTTGTAGCCAAAAATAAGAGCTACAAATTAATATAAGATAATTATCATTAATAATAATTATTCAGAGAGTTATATAGCATTTATGATCAAATTTAATAAATGTAAAAATAAAAATATTTTAGTTATCACTATGTAAATTTTTAATTTTTACTAAATTATAAAGTTGTAGCTTATATTTAGAGCTATAAATTAGTATATAATACTATATGCTAATCTTTAATCAAACTCGAACCAGACTCAAACTCATATAATAATTCAGTTCAAGTTCAATTTGAATTTTGAACCTTTCTTAAATTCAAGCCAAAGTTTGGTTCGAGTTCAGTTCAAATTTTGAACTGAACTCAAATCCAGGCAAAAGTCTAGTTTAGTTCAGTTCATAGAAACACTAGATTAATAGCAATAAGACTCATCAGTATTTTAAAGATGATAAATAGTTATTACAATATAATAAAATAGACAAAATATTCAAATTTGACAATATTGAAAAGATAGATCAAAAAACAAGTAATAATTTAAAAAGAAAAATACATAACAAATTTATTAGATAATTTTTAATTTTATTTGTAATTTAATTTTATTTTTATTTTTAATTTTATTTTTAAATTTAATGTTTTATTTTGTATTCCTTTGACAGAGTTCAGGAATTATGTGGAGAAATATGTTATAATATATTTTGTTTTTTATATTTTATTGAACAATTATTTAGTTTATTTTTATTGAACACTTCATATAGTATATTTTATTGAACAATATTTATTTTTAATTTTATTGGT
>CAJVPL010000107.1:0-43499 GCA_910591945.1 Ambispora gerdemannii
CGCTTGTTCGCTCACTTCACGTGATATAATCTTTATCCAATAATATATGAGATATTTATAATCCAATAAAATATTATAACGAAAGGTCATTATACAACAATACTCTTGTATTTTCTTTATTTTTTGTATTATATTTATTATTTTTTGTATAATATGTAAAAAATTAATACAGATTTATATTAATACTTCTTAATATTTCATCAAATAGATTAGATATGAAATATAGATCATATTATTAATTTAAATATACATTATTTTTAATTTTATTTATTCTTTTATTTCATATTTATTATTTTTAATTTCATATTAATTACTTTTATCAATATTTATATTATTTATATTTCATATATATTTAATTAAGTACAGTATAACTTGAAGATATGTTATTTTTAAGGTTAATAATTTAGAATTAATTATTTTTTATTTATTATTAATTTATTTGTAATTCATAAAATAATAATTATATATTTAAATATTTCTATTCTGTATTATAGTTCTTTAGATTTTTCTACTATTTAATAAATAAAAAATAAGCTTTATTAAAATTAAAACTAAAAACTATCTCAATTGATATAATTTATTTATAATAATTAATAAATTTATCTTAATATTTTTCATGTAATAAAGTATTCTTATATTAATTATAATAAAAATATCAAAAGACTAATTTGTAACAAAATATTAATTTAATAATTTAATAATAAAATTTTAATCAACTCAATATAATCCAAAGCTACTTGTTTACAAGTTTTGAAGTATATAGTTGAGAGAAAAAAATGAATTATTTAAATATTTAAAAAGTATTTGTTTTATTATGTTATTTATTCTCAAGTTCTAATATGTTAAGTTAAAATTTAACTATAACTTGTATTTATACATTTTTCATGAATACAAATATAATATTAAAAACAAGAAAAAAATAAATATATTAATTAAAAATAAAATTCTAAGTTTATTAAATATAAAAACTAAAAAAATAAAAGAGAAAACTAAATAAATAAATAAATATAAATTTCAAAGATTTTTGATTGATTAAAATATATTCACTTAAAATAAATAAATAATATATAATATAATTATAAAATATTCTAAGTTTTTTATAAATTTGTAAAATATTATAAATTATAAAATTAATAATTTTTATAATATAATTATAATAATACTTAAAGATATTAATAAAATTTAGTTATTTTTAAAAAGTAAAGAATTTTTATATAAAAATTATACAAAAAAAAAGAAAATTACTATTTTGTAATAAATAAATCTAGTTATAAAATAGCAATCTTTTTTTTAAAAAATAATTACTTATTTTTAACTAGTATTCATTTAAAAACTCATTATTTTTATATAATTAATAATTAATAGAACAAATAATATAATCTGTAATTATTAAATCAAATTTAATTAATTAATAATAAGTTATATTATTGGTTATTATAATAAATTACTTAAATAATATATTTTTATAATAATAATGTAATTTTTTGCAAGTAATCAAAAATTGATTTTTTGACTCATTTAAATTTAATTTGTCTTTTTAAATTAAAAATAGAACAAGTTATATAATTAATATCTTTAAATATTCTATATTATAACTTATATTTAGAATTACAAATCTGAAATATTCTTGAAATTAAATTCAAAAAATTTATAAAAATATAAAAAAAATAAAAATTTTATTATAAAGTGAAAATTTTAATATTTTTGAATTTTTAGTAATTTATTATAAAAATATATATTATATAATATTATTTGATTAATTTAATAATTAGTAAAATTAATTTAATTAAAAAGTTCCAAAAATTATATATCATTTAAAAAATAAAAAATCTTAATTAAAAATTACAAAGTTAAATTATAATAAAATTAATATTAATATATAATATAAAACTTGAATATTTTAGCATATAATTTTTATACTGTTATAATATTTTAATAAAAAGTTATTAATATTTAAAAATTTAAAATTGGATGATATATTACCTTTGTAAGTTATTTTATTAATTAATTATATAAATATGTGATTAAGTAATATGACTTTATTATATAAAATGCACTTATAAAAGCATTCTAATATAGAACTAGAAAATCTATTACATATGTAACATATAAAGCATGTATATTTAGCACTATAATTCAAGCTTGAAACTGAATAAGAGTGCATTTAGAAAGAATATGCACTTATAAAGAGTGCATTTAAAAAGAGTTCTTTGTACAAGTCTTATTAATTATATTTTATCTTGTATTTTAAGCATTTTTTTATCTATCACAATACTCTTCCATTTAGAATAATATCTCTTTATCTTATAAATAATTTTATAATTTATGAGATAAATAAATTTGCACTTCTAAATCACATAAATGATTTATAATTTGTAATCTATTAAGTAAATGAAACATATTGATATTAATATGATTCTATAATTTTATATAGTTATATTAAATTAATATATATCCTCTTTCTTAAAGATTATAATTAAGTATATGATTTTAATTATATAAAAGACCACAGTCCTAATTAGTCTGTACTAGTGGGAACCGAACTGTTCATGGCCTCGATCTGGATCATGATCTTGTAGGACCGTGTCTATTCCTAGACTATACAAAATTTAAACTAAAAGTATTAATTTCAAAGCTAATTTCATTAGTAAAATAAAAAATCCGAATATTGAAAAGGTATCCAGAATGCCAATTGAACTGGCTCATTCAAGGTACACTTCAAATTTATTTTCATAATCGGTAACTTTAGAACGCGATATCTCGTGATCCAATTGTCCGATTCGGATAAAAACCACCGTCATTCGATTCGTCTAATCAAGGTGAATTGAATGCTAGTGTTTTTGAATTCGGGTAATGAAATTGAATTAAGAGAAGAATTTTCCGCATACCAGCAGCCCGAAATTATTAGGTCTACTTCCCGTTATGATGATCTCTTATTTGAATCGGTTCACTGAGTCGCGAGATATCGCGTCCCAAAGTTACCGATTAATTTTAAACGATTGTATAAAAACGAATCGGTAACTTTGGGACGCGATATCTCGTGAGTCAGTGAATCGATTCAAATAAAAACAATACTATTCAATTCACCTCGACTAGATGAATCGAATGGCGGTGTTTTTTTAATCCGAATTGGATAATTGGACCACGAGATATTACGCTCTAAAGTTACCGATTTATGAAAATAAAATGTTTCTCTTCTCGAAATATTATACATTTTTAGCTTATTTCATTAATCATATCTTTTATCTATTAAGAGCCAGCTTTGTCCGAAATTTCCAATTAATAAGCCTTAATCAGGGAATGTCTTTCTTCTGTTGTCTCTGATTTAACAAGATTCACTATGGAATTGAGAATTGAAACTTTCTAACAATTTCAGCATTTGGTATCAATTGAATTCGATACTAAGCATTTGTCATAAAAACTACGCTATTTTTGGACATCTGGATTTATTTGCACTCACCCAATTTTCTTTATACAAACCATTTTGATCATTCTCTATTAATGGTATGCTTGGTAATCTTCGAGCTCTGTCATTTGAATTAACTTGAAGCTTGTTTCTTAAAATTCATAGACATGCATATCGATATAACGATAATGATAGACCGAGAAAATAAACTAACCTAAAAAGGCGATTATATAATGTAAGCTAAATTCGGAATGGTTAATAACATTAAATATAATGAACATTACTATAATCATTTGACTAAGGGCTAAGCGTAGAACTCTAAAGAGTCCAAAGAAGTCTATTGCGGAACATCTGTGTATACAATAACCCTAAAGATTCTATATAGAAAAATCAAGTATTTAAACAACAATGAATTTGTCTTAATTGAAAATTTAACGGCGGCGTGATAGAAATAACGATCGATCTGACTATCAAAAGACTATGTAGAAAAAACGAATATTTGTCTGACTATCAAAAGACTTTATATAGCATTTAAACAACAATGAATTTGCCTTGATTGAAAATTCAATGTGATTAATTTAAGCTTTTGTTTTTATTAACGACAAAGATATGATAATTCAAAGTTTAATAGAAAATCTAAAATTTTTTTGCAGATGAAATACGCGTCAGCCTTTTATTTCCTTTGTAATATATAGCAAAAATTTTTGATTATTGGGAATGCGAAATATTTGTATGTTTTTGAATTTTCTGATCTGATGACTGATTGAACAAATGTCGGGCACTTTATTCCTTGAGAAAATACATGTGGAAAAAAGTAGACAAAGAAAGAGTCCTTATCGGCCAAAAGGTTTCCACGTATCACCTTTTGTACGTTACGGACGCCTTGTTAATCATTACATCATTATCAAGAAAATATTGAGAAATAATAGCAACTTATTGCGCATAAATTTATTTTTAGCAGCGCAGCGATTTTGAGGTAACGTAAGGAGGAACTACATTATGAACAGTCATAATCAAGTTCATATTTTGTAATGAAATTCAAAGGCGAACTCGCTTGAAACCTTTTTTAAACAAAAATCCTTATCGATTTTAAGTTTAAATTAATTCAAGCATCAAAGAATTTGGGAGGCATATCTATTTTTAATTTTAATTCAAGTATCGGGAGGCATATTAACGTATTCTACTGACGTAATCAACGGAGAATCGAGTCCAATTATTTTAGTAAAACTCATAGAAAACCCCCAATGTTGTCATTATTATTACTTATACAGATTCCACAATGACAACTGTCTAATACTAAAGGCAATTATTATTTTGATCTCTTTCTCATAGTAATTGAAGATATAATGTTACGGCACTTTCATTGGCTGGATGTATGCATTGCGCGAAGAATTACACGAAAATGGGGAACCAAGAAATGTTATAAAAGCTCTCAGTTCAGTCAACTATAATACCAAGAATTTCAGAAACAAACGAATAAACGAATTTTTTGCTTTTAACGTTAATCGTATCATATCAAAATGACTTCCCCCTTTAGGAAATTTTCGTTTGTTATCTTCTTGATAATCGCGCTTTTGGTCGTTGACAGTTTGGGAGAGTTTAGAGTGAGAAGTGAGTATTGTCATATGATGTGAAATGTTTTATTAATAATGATTTACAACTTTCTACATAAATAATTATTTAGAAAAGGATGCACTTAAAAGACGTGGCGGCTATGAAACTAGCGTCTCTCCCATCATTATTACTCCTTGCTGCAAGAATACCACAGTTACAAACACAGTTACAAAAACTGTCAGTGTTACTCCTTGTTGCAAGAATACCACAGTTACAAAAACTGTCACTGTTACTCCTTGTTGCAAGAATACCACAGTTTTTATTACCACGGATCATACAATTACAGCTACAACTACCACTACCAAGAATTTTACAACTACAACTACCACTACCACGGAAAAATCTATTCCATTTACATTGACAAGTACAACTACCACTACCACCACCACTACCACTACCTCGATCTCTACAACGACTACCTGCACTTCATCATCAAGTAAATTCTGATCATTTTGTATATTGTAAAGTTTTTATTCCTAAAATTTTGATTGATTTGTTTTGTTTTTTCTTTTTTTCAGGTAAAAAGTGCTGTACACCACCGCCAAGTTCTAAACCTTGCTGCGGTTCAAGTTCAAGTTAGTAAAATTCTTAGTATTTAGATTTGTTCATTTTTATTCCTAAAATTTTGATTGATTTGTTTTTCTTTTTTTTTTTCAGTGAAGACCGTAGCAAGTTCAGGTTAGTAAAATTCTTAGTATTTATATTTATTCATTTTTATTCCTAAAATTTTGATTGATTTGTTTTTTCTTTTTTTTTTCAGTTAAGTCCGGACCAAGTCCAAGTCCACCAAGTCCACCACCAAGTCCGAGTCCACCACCAACACCAAGTCCACCAAGTTCAAGTTAGTAAAATTCTTAGTATTTATATTTATTCATTTTTATTCCTAAAATTTTGATTGATTTGTTTTTTCTTGTTTTCAGTTAAGCCCGGACCAACTCCAAGTTAGTAAAATTCTTAGCATTTTTATATTTGTTAATTTTTATTCCTAAAATTTTGATTGACCGAGTTATTTTTCTTTTTTTTTTTTAGCTAAATAAATCGAAATTTCAATACAAATTTATGATTAATATAGCAAATTTCTTGAGTTTGATAATTTTTGATGTATTAGGTCGTGTTCATCTGTATTATCAGTGATGTCGAAATTTGACATATATTAAATCATGTTTATTTATATTTAATAATTACTATTTGCTTGCGTGTTAAAAAATGACGAAATGTGTGTGTACAATACTTTACTCTGATTCTGCTTTTACAATTAGTACTAAAGCCTGTTGAATCCGGATTTCGAAGTTTCATTCATCAAACATATCATTTATTGGTTTATCTTTGCATTTCGATTACCTTTTCGCACGATAAAAAATTATTTGAATTCTCAAGAATTTCTTAAAACGCATCTAGCTCACATTAATTTCCATAGTCTTTACTGCCTCTACACTCAACGATCATTCATACGCTGAATTCACTGAATTGTGGCTGAAAAATAGCGCCATTTATGTCATTAAATTCGCCAATGATTCAGTATGCGTTGTGCTGAAAGCAAACAAACAATTCGGTGTGCATGCGAAATTTCAATTTCCAATAATTCCCAGCGTTTTAAAATCTACATGGGGCGAGATTCATCTTGCTCATGCCGAAATGTCGAAGTTGTAACTTAATTTTGGTCATTGAAAACAATTACCCATTCCCAGATTTAAACACGCCGAAATGCTTGGTTTCGCTCCCATTATAGCTTAAATGAACTTTTACATTTTCATTATATTGTATATAAGACTAAGAAAGTAATTTGATTTTTATTAATCAATTTCTGAATTCTTATAAATCTCCGTCAGCTACTAGTTAACTTTCATCTTTCGGGAATCTAGCATTACCTCAAGGTTAAGGATTCTTTATGGAAAGTAATTGTTTATATATTTTGGAAACAAGATTTGGTTTTTTTTTTTAGTTTCCTATGAGTCGAGAATCTTGTATCTGAAGATTGACTGATTCTCAATAAGATATAGATACGTGTATTTTATTAATAAAATTGCCTGATTCAAGAATTAAATTAAAATTCTTAATTTGTTTGGATTATTACCAGATAATTCTTGTTGACAGATATAGATCGACGCATGCACGCACTGTCGATCTATCATGACGATTCTAAATCAGGTGCAAAAGAAATAACGATTTCGTTCCAAATATTTGTCTCCTTCAATTCAGTTTGTAAAATGCTCAAATAAACACCAAGCTACAAGTATTTCAACCAGAAGCAAATCACAGAAATGTCCCATTTGTATTTGTCATACTGTTTTTGACGTGACATTTCTTTGTTACATCAATGCAACTTTATTTATGCATATATGCATATTTACGTAGTATTCGCACATGGCTTGCTGGTGTACAGCATTGTAACCAAAGTCATGGGGATGTGAGAAATAGTTTTTGGTCAGGTGAAGTTGTCTTTTCAAGGATAGGCGTTGATTTAAAATTTATCGATCGATTGATGATTACATCTTTGTTCTTACGTTTACGAAATTCCAGATCATTCCGAAAGATCCAACATTCTTACGCGTCAATAAAGAACAGATTTCGTCACAAAAATTTTTATTGTCATCACAGAATCGATTTTGTTCTTCTTTGTACACGTAAGAGTCTAATCTTTTCAATAATAAACAATGACCAATCGTTGCTGATTATCAACCATTTAATGCTGCCACACACAAAATATAAACATGTACGCGTGTAGATATGGGTGATAAATAATTGTGATCCGATTTCGACCCTCTTTTTATCAGAACCCTCCTTCTTTTTTAATTATCTATGATATCCCAAAACCTTTTTTTCTGTATCCCAAAAAGTAAATAAGTGCTAAAAATAACCAATTGAACAGTTCCTTTGTACACGTATGTGTATCACTATATTAAGTTTCAGTAGTAACAACGACAACTGTTCGTTACTTAAAATTCGAATTTCTGAATAGCGCAAAGATAAAAACCCATACATGTTGAATTTTGGATCTATTTTTAACTCTCAAATATTCTAACTCTACATATACGTAGTGTGGTAAACTCTATGTTATCGCTATGTATGCATGCACGTATGTATGGCTTGGTGCACATATTGTCTACATTTTATGCGTGTCATATTGTTGTTGGTTGATTTTCAAGCAGTTGAACCCAAAAATTTCTTTTTGCCGAATAACTCTCATTCTGTATTCTACCGCCCCAAATAATCTATTTTGTTGATGTGCTAAATGATCTTCACGCATCATTATTTCCTCGCTCTTGACTTCTCTCGTTGTCTTTCTGCCTAATGTCTGTGATTACCGAACCAAGAAAAATACTGGTTTCGAGTAGAAGTCAAAACACATTGACTTCCAAAACAGACCATAACACTATAGAAACAATAACACTTGGAAGTTTGACTACCATGAACCTGATAAGAAAACCAGTCTTTAATATCAAGGAGATTATTCTCTCCTACGTATGCATACATGATGTATGCACATACAATGTGTACTGTTATCTGTTTCCAACATCTCTCTCTGAATGATGCATTCGGCTGCGGGAATCAAAATATTGTTGGGTCAGTCGTGCCTCACACAGATGCGACATTTACACTCGTTGTATTACGAGTGAACTAGTAACGAAATATTGAGTCTGCATTTATTCGTTAATACGTACATAATTATGCATATATGCAAAAGAATGGCGCTGGTGTGGAAAAAAAATGGAATGGGAAACACTTCGATGATCGATTTGATAATCGATTTTCAATAGCAAGGATCCGGCATTCCATCAAAGGCAAAAGAAATGTTTTCTTCTCTTTCGCAAAATCCATTCTTATTACGTTGAATTACTCATTTCTAAGCGTCTGTCAATCAACGAAAAGAGAAAAAGAAATCTAAATGATTTTCATTTTTTTCATTCATAGAACTGCTTTTTGAGTTTAATACACACACATTTCATTTTCTCTGTCATCGTCACACACAAAACATACAGCACTGACAAAAGAAATCCATCTATGGGAGAAAAACAAAAAATGTTGTCGATTTAAACCGGGCCTTTTTTATCATTATTGACCCCATTAACCAACAAGATACGAAATAACGATTGTTTCTGCTGTTGTTGCTCTTGCTTGCTTGGAAAACGCAAAAAGATCGGCAGCAGACAATAAAACGGATTATTCTAATCGTAAAAGTTTAATTTCTGTTTTCCTTCATAATCGATTCATGTGACAAAGTCACTCAGCAAAAATGATTAACCGGGTTTGCTTACGTGTTGTTGAATAAGCGCATTTACGAAAGGAATGTACATGTTAGGCATCTTTTATGGCAGCTGTAGGCGTAAACGGAAAATATTATTATCTGATCATGAGTTCAAGATCTTCCTAAAACGGCACATACGCAGAGTAAATAAATCAATTTTTTTTGTTTTTTCGTCAATCTGGACCTCTCGTAATTCTATTACATTAGTCTAGTCTAGTCTTATTATTAATTTGCGCAATGCGCTCTTCCCCATACACGATCTAATTAATACTCGATAACTTTTAGTGTCACTGTACCCCCAAGTGTGTCATCAATTCAATGCATTCACTCTCGTCTCATATATATTTATTGTACGATCGGAATAAGGACAAAAAAAAATATGGTTATTTGTCGATTGGGTTTATTGGTTAAATATTTTTTATCAGTGATACATTAAATAGTACTTACATGTACACGCTCAGAATGGGTATGAGAGTTTCAACGATGACGGGTGTTTCAGTCGTGTGTGTGATACCAGATGGACGATGAGTTGATTTCCTGAGGAAATTAGTAGTCAACACTCGTAATCGTTGGTTGTCTTAGTTCCTTTTAGCGTGGGTAAAAAAATTTTTTGTAAAAATTTCCAATTGGTCATTTACCATTTCCAAAATCGGCTAGATTCATTCTGCGATGAAAATGGCACCCTAAAATTTAAGCCATAATCGACTCTATCTTAGGCAAAATTAGCTCAAATCAGAAGTTAACGGAACTTGCTCTCCGTCTTTGTTCTGCGGTGAGTTTTTTTTTAGCTGGCTGTGTGTGTGTGATTAGAATATGATGAGACACAATTAACAATCACTCACACATATATAAGCATAATTTCCATAAATTCACAACCCCTTTGGAGTTTTATGCAATGTCTATCCCGCATCTTACGTCATTTTGAGTGATTTTCTGCCACATGTTTTGCGAGAGGTGACCGGTTGTTTGAAGAAGAAAGTGTAAATGACATGTATATTACTTAAGTTTATGGTGAGAAAACAGGATATTTTGACAGTGGGTATGAAAATCATATTGCTAATCATGGCAATCATTTAGGGATGAAAAATAATTTTAAATCCATGAATGATCATTGTTCTCATGCTGGGGTAGTAGGATATACTTGTATATAGAATCGGACATACTCGTAGAATAGGTGAATGTAGAAAATGTATATAGAACAACCGTCAATGACTGAAATTCAACGTACGCAACCTGGCCTGGCTTAGCGGCAAAGCTGTTAGGAATTAGATTAATTTCCTTTTGCAAGTGTACCCGAATCGCGTGTACGAACAAGATACGTGATCAATACTTAAAATTCAGCCTCGGGATTTCTTAACTTCTAATCTTCTTACCCCTAATAGATGAAATATAAAATTTTTTCAAAGTTTGGCTGTGTTAACGATTAACACCACTATCAATCATCTTATTGATGCATCGTTGTCCATCATGTATATTTTTATTCATTAATTAATTTCCTTTTAAGTGTCCAATAAAGTTTGGTGAAGATCGCACACCAATTTATCGCGTTCTTTTGTTCTTATTGCATTTAAAACCTTGCATAAATTATATCATAAATTAGATGAATTATATTTCTTCATTCAAGTTGCAATATATGTCCATTCCCACTACCTAAATATTTATACAGAGTATCAAATATAAACGCATTCATTCGATTCGTTATTCGCTGCGCACAAACTAACAAACACACGCTCTTTTTGTCTCCTTTTTCTCGTTTCGTTTGACCCCCCTCGTTTTCCTTTTTCAATCAAGGGTTCATCTCACTTTTTATATTCTATATTGTGTATTGTATATTGTATACTTTCCCATAGTTATACAATGTTGTTTATCATGATACACTTTCACCAAATGTCAACATACTGTTTGACCCGACTGTTTGACCAGACTGTATGCTGGATTATTGTGATGTAAATCTACTTTAAATTTTTTGAAAGGGTCTGTTGACAATTATAGTAATTAAAAAGATAATAGCAATGTATATATTCATCTCATAAATAAGAACAACGGTACCGCATCATTGGAATTAAAATTTCGCATTCTGCATTCTGTGACATTCGTGGATGATTTTTTATTGTGAGATAGAGAGAACGAGAGAACCCAACGCACTCGTCAATTATAATTTTATCTAGCCAAATGGAAAACGACAAGGCACACATCTGCAGCAAAGGCAAGCGGCATCATGTTTAAGTGTAACACATCTTCGACACACAATTCCCGCATTTGGACATGTTGAAGTAACACTCTTTTTTTATATTTTTAATGATTCTTTCTATTTCCATTTCCTATTCTCTTGCTTCCTTCCTTTGTATAAATAATAATAAACATAATAAAATTGGTTTATTATTGATATTTGATATTCTGTACGCGTACCAACATCATCATCATCATCATCAGGAGGGATAGGTAAACACCACCCCTAAACACACACCGACTATTTCGTGTTCATTCATATTCATTCATATTTATAATAAAAAAAAGATATACCTTTTTTTCTTGCTTATAAACCGGCTGATTTCTCATCATCAGAAAAAAATTTGTCAATCCAAGCAAAAACACACTTCGTGTTTTTCTTCTCGTTCTAGTGGTTCTGTCGTTCTTGGTACAGTCTGTCCTCCGCCGCTGTTGTCGCTGTCGTCGCCTGTATACGTGATTTTTTACATCTTCATCCATAAATATTTAATCTTTAGTAAGTTTATTATTATATTATTATTATCATCATCATATAATTCCAAGTACAACTATAGTAGTAAATATCAATCATCATAATAATAATTGTAAACAGTAAATATAATAATTATATCGTTTGTTTGTTTTGCATTTCCTCTCGTTCGTTATTACCATCTCCACTACCACATTCTATTGGGTCTCCTCTTCTCGAATCTTAACGTGATTGAATATTTTCTTCGACTGTTTTTATTATTGACCTAACAAATAACAAACAAAAAGACAACTCTGATTTTTGATATTCATTCTGCGCTTTCGATTATTATTATTCTCTGTTCTATTGAATTAATTGACAACGGAACTTTCCCAATCTTAAAAAAAGAAACGTGACGTGACAAACGAACGAAACGTTCTGCATTGCTTGAGAAACGAACCCAAATCAAGAAACGAATTAACGCCGACCAACGAAAGAAAAACGTGAACGTTTGTTATTTGTTAACGACTTTGCGTTGTGTTCCGGTCTTCTACAATTCTACATACAAACAAAAAAAAAAAAGCAAACTTACGACCACCTGACAAGAAGTCTCACGACATTTTTTACGAAACTCCAACGAAATCATTCTACAAAGAAACAGTAGAACGAAACGAAACAACAAAACTATTCTAAATAAATCATTAGGTCGCAAAAAAATGCCATACAACACGACAGATAATAGGTAAATTTATATGCTTCGACAACATTCGTCGATTGATCTGTTCGATTTTATATTCTGATGATATCTTTTTCGTTACAGTAATCTTATGTTGCCAGTTGCTCCACACATGCATGGTGGTTATAACAACTTCCATACACATTTTAACACTTATGGATCTCATCCGTGAGTATGCCCCTATTAATAGGCTTGATCAATGATACTTTTCGATATTCCTAATTAAACCTACATTTTTCATTATCACCAACAAAGACCACCACCGGCTTTTAAAACTGATATTCATGACTCTCACTCATTAATGAATCAAAATCATTTAATGACTTCATCATTACCATCAGTGAGTCCCGTGCAAGTGAACTCGTCACAGACACTTAGTCCAATAACTTCATTGAATGGTGGAAATCCGAATGATTATCATATACCACATCACATGCAAGCTCCTCAGCAACACCATTCTTCCAATAATACATATCATCATTCACCGCCGATGGAACATTCACAGCCGCCGCAAGAAGTCCCCAATTACAATAGTTCATCACCAATAACGATGCCTTCTCCTCCCTCAAGTATTACTCCTTGCGCTTCGTAAGTATCATGCAAAGAATAAAGATCGAGACTTTTACGTGGAAGAAATAATATTTACGAATGATTAATTGTTAGAAATCTAAGGTTCGATGCTATACTTGAGGCACCTACTGCAGCCGCTCAACGTATCGATGAAACACCAATGACCTATCTAAATAAAGGTGATTATTCCTTTCTATAAATATAAAAATTCTTTCTGGATTCATTAAAATCTCATGTGTTACCATTCCTTTAGGTCAATATTATGGTATTGTTCTGCAAGATGCCGATAAGATGGATGCTGATTTTACCACCATCGTCAAGATAATGTTTCACGATGATGCTCATCGTAAAATGGCATCAACGTATTGGAGCTTTTGGCTCACGCAGCAAGCATCACCGAAAACCGCAAGAGCTCTTGATATTGGTAAGATTTACTTTCCATGCCATAAAATAATAGACTTGATTCGATATTTATAAATATTTCTCGATGGATGGTTATAGACAAAGCTGCTTCAACTGGAATAAAGAATGTAGAGACAAAGACCTTTGATCGCGTTCAATTCCAATGGAATGGCAAAAAGCAAGCAAAGATTTTTGTTCGCTTCAATTGCCTTTCAACAGATTTCTCGCGTATAAAAGGTGTTAAAGGGATCCCACTCCGCATTCATATTGAAACAAAATGTGAAAATATCGCAAATAACCAGACCCTGGAAAAATCATTCGCAAAAATAAAACTTTTTAGAGATAAGGTAAATGTTCTTATATGTTGTTGAAGCATCGTGACATGATTTACTGAAGCACGTGTTAATAAAGAATTCATCCCTCTTTTCCACAAAAAGGGAGCAGAACGTAAGAACAAGGATGATCAGAAACATCTTGATAAAATGTACGAAAAAATGCGGGGTAAAACCCAAGAAGCGACGCCAATGATGATGATGTATGCACAACCAAACCCTGTCACTCTATTCAATGATATTACGGGAAATAATGACGCGTCAGATGATGAAGAGGTTCTCAGCCTTTCAGAGAGTCTCAATAGTTTAGATCCTGATGTTGACGGTGGTGAACTTATAAACTTGCATTTGGGTAAACGACGGAGATTATCATCTCTTGGTCCTGATTTCTTGGAACCACTCGACTGCGATCCTACTTATATTCCAATGCGAAAAAGGCGTGCAGGTAAATATCTTGTTACTTTTTCTTTTAATTCATTGACATTAAATTGAATCGAATCGAATCGAATTGAATTAAATTGAACTAAATTAATAAATAATATTATCTAGTTCTTTGCATCTATGCCAAATTACCGGGAGAAGCAGTACATCGTGCAGTTTACTTGAATCAGCTTACTGTACAGGATCTTATATCAAAGTTATCAGAGAAACTCGATATACAAAGTCAATCGGTCACTAACATCACAAGGTACACTAAACGAAATCTTGCAGTACGCGTTGATGATGAGTTAGTTCATCAGATTGAAGATGAACAAGACATGGAAATTGAATACCAACTAACGCAAGATGGTGGAATTCTTTTAAGACTTACTTATTAAGTGCAAAGCGTCTTATGGATGAATATTAACTTAATGCAAAACAATCTATAACTACCATCACAATTTAAACCACCTTCGAGCTACTTGTCATTCATCAATCAATTACTCCAGTAATTATCTTATTTCGATCACGTGTGTTATATGAATTAAATAATTCCCTTCTCCTCTTTTATTTTTATTATCTATTTTTTTTAACCCGTGCTCCGTTAAATACGAAAAAGGAGTCAGTATTACTACTACTACTACTACTACTAATAATAATAATAATAATAATAATTGAAAATTATGAACCCACCACCTATTGCCTTTTTGCTTTTTTTACTTATAGTATATATCTATTATCATTATATTAACATATCAATATTTATCATTAGTTCTATTATTCTATTTATTCTCTATTTCGTTGTACAAATTTCACCCTTTCAATCCCTTTGTTATATATCGCACCTTTTTAATTTGCATAAATATTTTATTGTTCATCATTTCCAAAAAACATTCAAACACATTTTTTCAATATTTCTCACTTTTTCATGTAAAACATTTTTTTTTGGTTTTTTCTCTGGGTTTTTTCACATGGGCATTTGGTGGGTCTGGGTTATGACTACAACACACGCAAAATATGGGATTTGGGGGTTAGGGTTAGGGTTTGGTATATATATGTCTTATTGTCGAAAAAAAATTAGTCTTCAAGATTAACCATCATTGATTTCGGTGACGTGAACGAGTTGAGCGGTGAAAAAAATATGTAATTAGTAGTTCGTTAACATTTATTTATGATTTTAATGATTTTTAGGAGAATAGTTAGGATATATTTATTTTATTTTTATTATTATTATTATTATCATTATTATTTTATTATTATTATTTTATTATGAATTAGCAAGTCATGAAACAAATGTTTATAAAAATTCGTAATTCATATTCATTTTTATCAGAATAATTTGAATGGGGAGTGAGAGTCGATGTAAATATTTGATTTGAGCGGGTTGATCGTGAAAGACCGATCGCTCGAATAAATTGTTTATTTTTTTCCAAAATCAAAATTGATACTGTACAAATGATCAGCGTAAAAGAAACGAGGCTTGTTTTATTTGTGTGTTTTACTTTATTCAAAGATGAACGTGGACTATTTCTTGATTTTAATATAAACTTGAAAACTTGAGTCAATACTCGTTTGCTAAACAACCGAATGAATGGATAAAATGCTCAAAGTAATAAATACTTGGAATCAACCAAAGCCTCTTCTTTTCCCTGCAGAATGGTGTGCATCTAATCGTCTATGCCACATAAATTTTTCCGCAAGACGCGGATGATCTCGATCGTTAAACTTTTCCCGAAAAGATTTTTAGGTCGAAGTTTCGAACCATGTTTTCTCTTCAATGCTATTATTACAACTCACTCTTGATATAATGAAGGATTTTTTTAGAATCTTTCACTTGATATAGTATAGTTATATACTATTCTCATTGTGAAGATTTTTTCCCTTAACGCGATGTCTTCACTATATCGAGAGTGAGTGAGTTACATTTGACAAATAATATTTTGGTTCTTGCACAAATTACTTTCTCGCTGTTTCATTGGAGAAAAGCAATTCTGTTGTAACGTGTTCTTGTTCATTATGTTACAGCGAGCACGTATTTTAAAAAACTTCATATTTTTCTTTGAATAATATCAGATCATATAAAATTTTCAGTGAAGATCAACTAACGTTGTTAATATTCACCGCAGTCACATGTATCGAATGTTTTGCTGCTGAAGTTCCTTACATGTGTCAAACATATGAAGTAAGACGGTTACCACCATGCCAAGATACGCAACACAAATTGTGAAACTAGACAAAACTCTTTTCATAATCATGATAAGAATATAGTTTGAATGTAGCTTAAGCAATGATTAAAGGATGATCCGTAATTGCGAGATTGTCCATCATATGTCACCAAAGAAAGATCCTTATCTAATCTATGATCAAAAGAAAAAGCATATACGAAATGAAAAGAACAAAAATTGTCACTCGCGCATGAGAAAAACGGGTACTAACCAGAAAGGGAAACAAAGTATTTAAAAATAGACCAACCATTTTTAGATGGGACAATCAGTACAGTATATTTGACTGAGTATTTTGGAGTATTAAATGTCTTCGATTAAAGCGAATGTTAATATTTAATAGTTATAATTATAACGATAAATACAATTCTCAAAAAGTAAAAAATCATTATTACATTATCAGCAAATTATGGAGTGGTTTTAAGCACTATCCGAATTTCATGTTTATGTTAGCATTTACTTGTAAATATTAGATAATATATACTACTCGCATTGAATTTCCTTTTAGATAAACTATTACTTTAAATATTTATATTGTTATTACTGATGATTTAATGATTCTCAATAAATAAGCTGCATATTTGATAATCTTTCAGTGTTCATCCCTCTTTTTTTTTTAGGGAAATGATGAAAAGGTCTCCTTCGATGATAAGGGGGAACATATCAGATTTTTTTGGAATGACTATTTCAGGCAAACAAGAAATTTGTCTTTGTTCAAGTGTTTACATTTTGTTATGAGGTGTGAGAAAGTCGAGAAGATTAACGGTGCATGCAGGAGAAGGAAAGGAATCTTATCTAAGTTGGGTGTGATGTATTGGTCATCTCGAACGAACGAATATTAAATTATATGTACGTAAATACGTAAGAAAGAAAAAATCGTATGATTCACGCTACGACGATTGTTTCAGATCTTTTCAGCAATCGATGACCGGAAATTTTTTGCGAGTTCAAACCCATTTTTATAGTGTTCGTAATCATAAAGTGTTTGAAGTATCTCTCGCTCAGTGTTCATTACAAATGGACCATAATGTACGACGGGTTCCTTTTTCAAAAAAGTTGAAACAATTCAATTCGATTAAATTTAAAGTATTGCTACCTTGTCTATTACTGGAAACAAAATGAATAATTACCTCCAATGGCTTTCCAGCAAACAGCATAAATCTTACACTCTCATCTCCGGTCTCTACAGGGAAATACTCTCCTTGTCTTTCTTCATCCAAAAACAATGCGTGATTTGCCTTGCCCAAAAATCTATCACCACCAAAGAATCCATCTCCGTCAATCACATACACAAAACCATTCCACCCTTTTGGCACAGGTTGCTCAACTTTTTTGTTCGCTGCCAATGAGAAATCCATTATCATTGTCTGTGTACGTGTAAATACCGGTGATTTTACTCCATGGCTTTCTCCCGCGATTACCTTTATCGTGATTCCTTCTTCGGGAGTTGCACGTGGAATGTTGGCATCTTGTAATTCTTGGTATGCCGGTTTACACATTTTTTCTGTGCTCGGTAAATTCACCCAGAGTTGTAATGCTGACGCTGATGGTGCTGGCATCTCTGCATGAACTATACCTCTGCCTGCGGTCATCCATTGTATGTCACTATAGAAAAAGGGATAAAATATTTTATCGGACAAAAGCATGAAAGTAGATAGGTTGACAAACTTACCCAGCTTTAATAACACCCTTATGCCCAGCAAAATCTTCATGCGCAATTGCACCTAAATAAAAAATCGTGAGTATTTACCCGAGAAAAATCTCAGTAGCGTTTAAAATACCTTCTAGTATATATGAAACAGTTTCGAACCCTCGATGCGGATGGTCCGGAAATCCATCTGGTTGGGAAACAGTAGCGAAATCGCACATTAAGAATGGATCCAAATAATTTCTCGATCCACCAATACATCGGCGTACTACTGCGCCTACTCCTTCCGGTTGACTCTATGGAAATGCAATATTGCATTAAATTAGAAGTTGAATTTAATCAAAACATCGATTTTATTTGCCAATAATTATCTTATTTACCTTTGGCGAAAAGGATTTTATAATTTTACGTGCAACAGAAGCCATCTTCGCCGAATTATTTAACGAATTAATATAGATTATGCTATCAAATTGAAAAAGAACGTTTCATTTATATATCCAAGCGAAAAGCGTGTAAATCTTTTCCCCTTGAGTAACTGAATAGAAGATTATTAATGATCCTAGCATTAATTTGTAAGCGTGTGACAAATTGAATATTAAAATTTTACTTGGATTATTAATTTCGATAGAAATTAATAAATTTGCAAATAATCAATCTAGAAGATACTCAAGAATTAACTGTTTTACATGATTATGGTGATATACAGGTATAGTCACAGGAAGCCAATAAAAATACAGCATGTAGAATATACATATAATGTGAATCATGTTTTACGTGATTTTTTATATGTATTTTTACATGAAGAAATCCAGCTAATCAGAAATAATTCATAAAAATACATTATACAGATAAACCGCTCTAAATGCACGCTCTATAATACACACACTCTCTAAATGCACAGCATAGCTCAGTCCCAGCTTACAAGAGCTCTATGTATTTTGCTCTCTATAAGTGGGTGCACCTAGAGGCAGTGTTGTCACTTGGACGTGAATCCAGCAATTTGATTGATTAGGACACTTGTCCCAACCAATCAAATTGCTGGATTCACGTCCAAGCGACAACACTGCTTAGAGGTGTTTATCTGTATTATAGATCTTATCAAAGACTATTTGGTAATGTATTTTTTTGTGATTAAATATTGAGATGCAAATCCTTTACAGTTCAAAGTATGGCTCTAGACTTTCTGCATCATATACTGCGCTAGCAGTCAGATCTGCCAGTCAAGAATTTTTGCTCGATATAAAAGATTTTGTAAATAAGAACTTTCTAAAGAACTTTATGGGGTAAAATCGCGTCTTTACACGAGTTGATTTTGATTGGCTGAAGCGCGTGATGTCAATCATGTCGAATGAAGGTCAAAACAAATGAGATGTTCTTGTAACATAACAAACCATAATTCCTCTTGTATTTTTAGCCGATAATTTGAATTTTTGGTAGAATAAGTGGTAAATGTTATTTACATTATTGACAGGAATTTTCTTATTTCCAATTTGCTCAATTCAAGGTTTGCTTTTCCTTCACATTTATATTAAGCTGACATAAGAGCATTATTAGCATATAACCAGGTCAACGAAAGAATAGCATTATTAGCATATAACCAGGTCATCGAAAGAATTAGTTTTTTACGAATCAACTTGCCTGAAAAAAAGAGACCATGAGTGAACACGCCCTGACACCGCCGACAAAAGTTATTAGAAGCCCGCCTTGTACACCAACTAGTAAGCGACGACAGCGTGCTGTTAATGGGTCATCAGCTGGTCAAACACCATCATCACCTTCAAACACTCCTCGGTGTAAAGGAGTCTCACTCACTACCGGATTGGCATGTAAACGGCCAGTATCATCTGATAGTTATTGCTATCAGCATCGAGGACAATTGCATACCGAAAGCATATTCGGAATCCCAACTACACCACGTCATCGCAATTTTGTTGATATTTCTGAACATATCACGATCACGGATAACATACGTGATGTCGTGGACGACGACGACGATGCCGATGATGATGATGATGATGATGATAGAGCAAAAGTTATTAAAAATCATCAATATGAAAATGTTTTTGTTTCTTCTTCTTCATCATCATCTCTCGAGAAAAGTATAAACAAACGTGAAGAATTCGATGACTTTTTGAGACATTTTAATAGGTTATCAATCGTGGAAACTAAAGAAAAATCAAAGACACCGCCGCCTTTTAATTCAGAACCAATATCTAAACTCATAGCTCCGAATTCGATACAAACTCCTCCACCAACATCATCAAATGTGATACAAACTCCTCCTCCAACATCATCAAATGTATTAAAACCAATCGAAATAGCGCAGAAATCGTTATACCCTCATTTGGACGAGCAACATGAGAATACAGAAAATTTTATGTGCTCGGATGCTTCATTAAATAAAAAATCACAATCTCTCGTTCATGTAAAATCCAGAAGCGGAACATCAGGTCCTCTCAATTATATGCAACACGGTGCCCGTATTCATATTAATTTAAATAGTCCTAACGACGACGACACTTCATTTCGACAATCACCGGGCTCCGTTCGATGTCAAGGACGGAGTTTAAGAACCGGAAAACTGTGCACACGGTCAATAAAAGTGATTAAGGATGAGGATAATACGAAAATATGGTATTGTCATCAACATAGAGTCGAAATCGAGAAAAATCAACCGTCGATTGAATCATTAACCTTTGTGCCCGGTCAATCTAAGCTTGTTTGGTTGAGATGGTCAGGTAATCAATCAAATATTTAATAATATCCAAAGATGAATAATAAATAATTAATGCGATTATTGCTACACAGACTGGATTGACTCTAACCTCAAAGAAGAAACGAAAAAGATGTTATTAGAAGAAATGTCGAAACCTATATCATCCAAAGACGAATCAGGTTATATTTATGCGTATGAATTGATTGATGGTAAGAATTTTCTTTTCTATGACGAGATGTTTCATGCCTAATATTGTTTTGTTTAACAATGATAAAATAGGTCCATTATCAAAGAATTTTGACTCTCGACTCTATAAAGTGGGTCGAGCAACAAATGTACACCGCAGGCTATATCAATGGAATCGACAATGCGGTTATGAGCCATCAGTGATTGAATATTTTCCCGAGAATAAAGAACTCGGTCAATTAATTACTGTACCTGTGACTAAATGCAAATACACCCATCGTGCGGAAAGATTAATACATATCGAGTTGGGTGACAAATTCCACACGATTCTACCGAAATGCCCGGGGTGCGGTAATCAGCATCGCGAATTCTTTAAAGTTCCCATATTGAATTCGGATGATGGGTGGGATAAAATCCGACGCGGCATAATACATTGGTTGACATATATTGAGAAAATTTACGGGGTCGGCTATTGAATCACATTTCGAAATTTACTTTTTATTAATTTATTTATTTGTATATTTGTAAATATTTACGGTAATAGTTTCTGTAGAAGACTTCTTTTGTTTTTGATTTTTATTTAAATTAATGCCACAATCGATCTGTGCTCACGTGAATAATAATAATGCTAAAATTACGATAATACGGTAATCATTTTTTGTATAACCACACGTTTTTGATCCATTATGTGTGATCAAAGAAATTTCAATAGAATAATGAACATACATTGAACACATTGAACATATATGGTCTCATTGTGATTATTCAGGGGCCAAAACACAAACATCTATACAAATTAATACTTTTGATCCGAACGCCTCGCACAAAGAATCGAAAATCGAATCGGAGGAGAACGTCTTAAACAGTATATATATATATTATTAAATATATTCGCGCGTCTTGTTGTGTACATAAACATAGGGAACCATCCCATGAAACTTAGAAAAAAACTGTGTGTGTTCGATTGGAAGGCATTTGCGTGCAACCATGCTGCAAAAGGATAAACTGGAAATAAACAAGCTTTGGAGTATACATGAATATGTAAGGTGTTTGTGTCTATTGTAACGTATCATATTCGAATTGACAAAACGAAAAAGTGAGAGGTTTGTTTTCAATTGAAAAGAATTGAAAAGATTTGTTTACGATCGGAAACCAATGTGAAATAAAAAAGGTCTTTGTTTGCGAATTTGTAACGTGACGTACGAACGTGATACGAACGAAAATATAGAACTGGCAAGAACAATGAGAACATTAACGGGAAGGAAAAACGTAAATAGAACGAGGCAATCGGTCAATTCGAGCAGAGAATTACAAAGAAATGTCAAATTTGATTGATTTAATCATTCCATGATTAAATAACTTATTAAACTTAATGCATGCAAACTTCATCATAATATCTATTTACCAAATATCCTACGTCTAATAAAAAATTTGTTAATATATTTATATATATATATAAATAATATTAATATTAATATACTTGATAAATAAATTATATGTACCTTAAATATTCGCATATCTTTTCAATGGTAATTGTGATTAATTTGAATTGATTGCTGTATATTTTCAAACAGGAATATATAAAAAATCATTTTAAAGCGGACCCGTCCCTTGCGATTTTTCTAGATAAGTATGAGGTGCAGAAAATACACGTGAATATCAGTTAAATATTAATTCACATGAATAAAAAAAACAAGATTGCGGCAATTGATAGCCATATCTAGTCAAGGATAATAATTACGCCACCTTGATTCTTATAATATATGTTAATTTCTAATACCGATGATTACATCTTATTATTGAGTTGTTAGGCGCAACCTTTTTTTACCAAGTCCATCTTCTTGCGGACCTTCTTCATCCGCTCCGTTCATATTCGTCTCATTCATTTTGAAATTTAGTTTTGATTCGATTATTATCTTAGGAGGTGTAGTCAATTCTGACCTATCAGAATTTGAGTTCAATTCGGCAGACAAATTTTTGATGTTCCTTCTTTTGCGATCCTTCGGTCTTATGGAAATTTTTATTCCCTGCTTCTGGAAAGCAGTTGATAGTTCTGTTGAATCTAAAGATCAGATAAATAATAGGTAAATACGAAAACGGGATTAAACTTGATAGGCCGCACAAGTAGAAACCGACCACTTCAGATACGGTACAGCTTCACTATAATCGTTCAGTAATAACTTAATTAAAAATTTGAATTCAAAATTTCGAATTTACTTCCTAATTAAGTTATAAATGTCGATTATAGTGAAGCTGCATAAGATCTGATGTGATCTGTTTCTACTTGTGCGGCCCCAAATACAAATAAAAAAACGGGTTTGAGGATCAATAGTATATACCAGTCATTCCAGGGAATTTTTTTGCACTGAAAACCTGAAATGGGTTTGAAAAAACAACCGCATCAACTAGCGATGATGATGATGTGCTACCAGGACAAGCACTAACAATAATAAAGGGGTATTCATTAATTTCCGAAACAATGAGTGTTTAACATTCAAAAAAGGTAATCAACAAGCTAAAAAAAGTATTAAATCAATGCAGTGAAAGTCAACTTAATAAAAAAAAAATAAAATTTAATCTTAATTAATTGTATGAGGCGACGATCAACTTCAATTATGATAAATTTGTCTTACCAGAACAATATATTCGATAAATTTGTAAACGAAAAGCGCAGGGTAAATAATCCTTCTGTTCTGACAGATAAATCGTGGAATATAAAATATATTCCTTGTTTCCCATTATGATCTTTTAGTAAATACGCCGAAGAGACAGTAGATCCCATCAGATTCCGTGTCGAAGTGGGTGCATCTAACGAGATATATGTTGATCTGGCACCGGTTGAACTAGGTAAAGAAGAGGGATTGATAACTAGAGATCTTTCTTCCTTTTTCAAATGACACCAGAGATTCGCATGCACCACAAATCCTGATGGATCCACCGAGCTGTCAAATTCAAATAAATTTTGAAATCAGTAATCTTTTACAATTATCAGAGAAACGTGACAAATTGTTTTTCAACCTTTCTAAGACTTCTGTACCATCATTATTGGTCATCGAAAGTTGAACTACGGGCGGTGGATCGAGTGGTCTTCGATCCTTTTCTCCAAATCCGCACATCCGAGCACGGAGTGGTTGTTGCGGTACGGACAATTTGTAACTATTGTTTTTTATTATTTTTTTTTATAAAGATAATGTAAACAACAAAAACTATTAATTACAACTTTAACTGAATGTATTTCAATTTATAATCAAAGTTTATTTAAACTTTTTATGCCCTTCTTCATTAGTTGCTTATATAATTGGAAGCTTTGTGGACGATAAAGCCTTGAAAATTTTATAATAAGGAGTATTCGTTACATAACAATAATAGAAAAGAAAAGCATTACAAAAATTGAATTTGAAAAATTAAAGAGTATTTATGATATCCTAAGAATCCACAAATGTCAAACTATTAAAATAAACAAAAACACTATTAAAATAACAAAACATAGCTAGCTATAGATACCTTATCGATTGGTCCGGTTGGTTTTCTGGCTTTTCCAATTTGGACGCGTTTTTGGAGTTCATGGTGATTGAGTCATGTCACCAACTTGATGGTAATTGGGATTTGGAATTTGGAAAACCTGGGGACATAATATATTGTAGTATTGCAAAATAGTAATAAGTCTTTGTTTTATTCATGAACGCGTGTTTATTTATTTGAAATGGTAAAGGATAAAAAAAACCCTAAATATCAGAATTTCGGTTATGTAAAGTTAAGTTATTATTAAAGAATTTCTTGCTTGCCTTTGGAGATTCCAACAACCGATCAAAAAGAACCAGTTTCTCGAAAACCAGATTGAATCCTGTAGATTTTTGGAGAGCTTTTATTTTCTTAAAAATATAAAAAATATACTACTGTTATAAACTAATATAAAATAATATAATATAGTAAAATTATTACCACAATCATACAGAATTTATGAATTCATTCTATTAATAATTCCAAGATCTAAAAAAAAGTTTTTTGGTTACCCTGATTTCTTTGTCATATTAATTTGTGAACCGGGTAATGGCACAGACATTTTTCGATTATCAAGATTCGCATTATTTATTTGAATCTTCATGGAAGTATTTTAAAGAGACGTCAGTTCTTTTTCGTAATCTTTGAATAATAAATAGCGGACTACATGAAAAACCGTGCAAATGGAAATAGCCAAAGAAAAAACAGCAAAAGATTCGAGGAGTTGTACCAGTTTCTTGGCATATTGCCAACGTGTTTATTTTGTTTAGCAACATGAATGAAATTTGTTTCGTAATAATGAAATTTGTTTCGTAAGAATGAAATTTGTTTCGTAAGAAAAAAAGCATGAGCTTAGAATACTTTACTGTCGCTTAGCAAGCAATTGTATCTTAAAGGTATAGTTCCAAATGGAAAAGAATCTTAACAAGAAATGCCGCACATCGTCGTGTATCTATATTAAACGCACGCCTCTTATTGCTAGTCGGCGATTATTACCAAAGTTTTCTGATGCTTGCGATGCACAATAACAACAGGATCCAGGCAAAAGCAATTATTTAATATTTTGTGGTCTTTTTGTTGTCTGCTTCATGCAGCCATCTGTATAATAACAAACTGGGAATCGATTATAGTTCGTTGTTACTGCAGGATAGAAAAACAAACAAGTAAACGGAATATCAGTAGCGGAATATTGGAATATTCTTTACGCCGTACGAAGTTTTTTTCAAGCTCCAATATTAACCGTAAAAATCTTTCGTTCTCTCGCGCTGCAAAGACAATGACAAGAAGAGTAAAACTGAGAGAACGCGTGGATAAATTATTTAATATATGCAAGTTAAATTAATTTCTCTTGACGTTTAACCAACATTTTACGGTTTCGAATCCTGACAAACAATAAACAAATGGGTGCTTGAGATAAATATAGTCTAAAAATAGCATACATGAACAATGGGAAAACAATACTTTCCCTGCTAATTTACGGTAAAAAATATGCATGTAAAGGTTGTGGGTGTATATACGAGGCTGGGTGCCGAATAAATGCTTTTACGATATATCCTTCATAGACGGTGGATAATTTCATAATGAGAAAATCCACCAGGGATCCACTTGAGACAATGAATTAATAAAGGGGACGAACGAAAGTTATCGATAATTAAGACTTGCCATTTTGGAATTAATGAAAAATGTTTCCTGCACCTCCTCGTGACTTAAATTAATTGGGCTGCGAATTTTTCAGAGTCCCGGAATTTTCATTGCTGCATGAGAGTTACCCGAACGACCGAATATTGAAATATCAACCACAAAGAAAAGAATGACGTGATTTTCATGCAGCAAAATAAAAGCTTATAAGAGGAATAATCAAACAATTACCGGACATGTTGGGCTGAACTTTTTGTCCGAGATCTAAGTATTTTTCAGTTGTCATTTCCGGATTAGCGAGCATCCGATTTTATGGGAGCGACATGCAAAATAAAAAGAATATATTTAATGCGAAATATGGTAGAACAAATTATATTTATAGAAAAGACTCAAGAATTAAATTCATTGATATTCAAAATCGTCTTTTTTTATTATGCCCCGTAAATTAAGAATCATCAATTCACGTCAAAATCTGAATAATTTCAAATTTGTCATGTTTCCCGTCATCATAGCACTTCATGATTGTAATTGTCAGCATCATTATTAGACGCATTCGCACATGTAAGTTAATCATCGCACTTTGCGATTTTGCACAATATCAAATGTTTTCTTCTTAATTTATTCAACTTTTGATCATATAGACACTTTTGCAGCTCTCTGCATACATGACATAAAATCTAAGATAATTTGCATACATGTATTTTGACGTCTTACGATATTTGGGCTCTGGTTTTTTTTCACTTGAATAAATAAATAAATATTATTATTTACCCGGAATTCGTCATTTTTTTTGTTATGCAAATCACGTTAATAATACCAATACGGTTTCATGCACTAATAAAGCTAATCGTACCGTGCATGGCATTATTGTTTTTTAATGCAGGTGTTTTATGACGATCTTTGTTTCAATAATTGGTTCATATTTTTGTTATTGTTGGATGTGTTCATGATGCTCGGCGTAAGAACAGCCAGTGCTTGTTTTCGCTTTTACAAAATAACGATCATGCTGGTTTCTACTAAAATAACGTAAATTTCATGCACGCCAGAATTTTAATTCGAGCATGAAATTTCCTGTTTTAAAGCTATTATTGTCAAATTGAGTTGTGTATGTTACTGCATTATCCTTTGACTTTTAATGTTACAATTTTGCATTCATGAACCACGTATGAGGCTGATTGATATTAAATATGATTTATTGTCTTATCCTGAATAGAAATTTAATGCATAATCTACGCAATCGTGCAAGACTTTAAAAAATGCGTGATGAGTCTAAGACTTGAGCCTTTTTTCCTAGTCAAATAATCATGAACAAAACATTCATAAGAGAAAGAACAAAGAATCTTTATAATTGGCTCTAATGATCTCTATGGTGAAGAAAGCCTCTTATAGTAATTTAGAAACATGTCTTCGCCATATGTGCAAGTATGTTGCCGATTGTTCTTTGATCAAAAAAGCCTGAGATTAAACAACAATCTTATACAAACCTTATTGTTTTTCATCCTGCATACACATAAAAAGTTTTAGGGATTTTTAATAACCAAGTTTTTTTGGGAATTTAACACTTATTGATGAAACATGCAGGACATAT
This sequence comes from Ambispora gerdemannii, assembly GCA_910591945.1. Taxonomy (NCBI): domain Eukaryota; kingdom Fungi; phylum Glomeromycota; class Glomeromycetes; order Archaeosporales; family Ambisporaceae; genus Ambispora; species Ambispora gerdemannii. The sequence goes on from CAJVPL010000107.1 coordinate 27,903, forward strand.
AGGACATATCCTAGATTTTATCTCGTAGATGTGATCATATATAAAGCGACGCGTCGAAAAAATTTTTATTCATTGAATGATTATAAGTGTCGTGTCGATTTGCACAGCCCAAACTAGAATAGGAGTACTATGGCGTGTTCACCTATATGATTTTAGTCACGAGAACTGACTCAAAAAATTTTTTATTGTATCACGTGATTAAAATCGATAGATATTTATCTTCTGATTGGCCAGTTTAACTTGACCGGTATTCCGAAATTTTACATTTTATTATTAGAGTTAGGTCATATAAAATCGTATATTTCCAAACCTTTATAACCTGATTTTCTATGAAAGTAAAAGTAAACCGATAGAAATAAAGCTAAAGTCCTGAACATTAATTATATCGGTTTACTTTGCACATTCCTCTTTTGGGTAAGGAGTTATAATCTTTTAAAGTCACATGATATTTTTGTGGTTTATAGGTGAAACGCATTATACAACTAGTTAAGGTTAGTGTTAGGGTTAAAGTTAATGCTGGCCGATGACGAACAGGTGAAGCGTTACCTAACATAAATCGTCATCTGATAAATATGGATTTTCATTCAATTCTGATTGGCTGATGTTTTTAATCAGATCAAATGAACGAGCTATTGGTTGTGTATTGATATTGCAAAATTGTCTTTCAAGATAAACTATCATTTTCATTAAAAAATGCTCGTAATCGAGTTTTTGTAAATTTCAATGATCCCTTTTACCAGCTAATATTATAATTTCAATAATTAATTCTACTAAAAAAAAGGATAAATGGGAAAAGAAATCTATTTTGAAATTAGATTTGCTTTTGATCGAGTCTTTTAGCTGCTGACATCAGAATTCAAAGCAGGGGAAAGATGTAAGGTAAACATCAAACACATAAAGAATTAAAACTTTGGAATCTTTAGAGTCTTTGACACCATCGCTGTTCCAGAAAGTGCATAAGTTAACACAAATGGATGAAAACTTAACCCGTAAAACAATTCCGTCACTCCTCCTGGAAGGTTTTCGTTAATCTTCCCTGTTTTCGCTAGATACGCAATCGTGGCCACCATGATCAAGCTAGTTGGGATTGGAGTCCCTTCAAAGTAATTAACCTTTCCTGAAGCATCTTTTGGTATTATTGCTACGGTTGCATTATATCGTGCTAGACGAGCAATACCACATGAAATAAAGATTGTCAATACAATCGTATCGACAAATGTCCTCATCCCAACAGCAAATGCACAAACAGCCGGCGCAACGCCAAAAGATATCTTAAAAGATTACTTATCATCAATGATTGATTTTCGTGGATTATTATATAAGAATACTGTAATTAACACTCACCAGATCTGCCAAAGAATCTAATTCTTGACCTAATATGCTGGCATTCTTTCGCCATCTAGCGATTTTCCCATCTATAATATCAAAAAACGTTCCTATTGGTATGAAATACATGCTCCGCCATAACCATGTCTCATCACGTGTTATTAAGTATTGCATGCTTGAGAATATGGATAGGGACCCACACGCTCCATTGCCTAATGTAATAAAATCGGCCAGATGAAAATTTCTACAATAAAAAATTGTATTAATGCAACCATCAAAAGAATTAAATAACGATATCTTAAACTTATAAAATTATATTAATTTTGCATACCTTACTAAAGAGAAATGTTTAGTCTCGTTAAATTTTTCAATTTTTGCATTAACAATTTTGTTTGTTTTGGCCATCTTGTCTCAGAAATTTTTAAGGGATTTTGATTTATTTATACTTATTGATGGGCAATTTTTTCCTCATTTTTACGTCATAACATGAGATTAAGGTAACACGTGTATTAGTCTTTTCTAGTTAAAATAATTTATTGATAAATTATTTTATCTAAAAGACCCAAATAGAACCCATTCCATAAATTATTTTTAACTCACGTTTCTACAAAGAAAAAATTTAATTTATTATTGCTTATTGCGAAATCCAATGATTGCCCGTCTTATGTTTATCACAAACCCGGTTCGAATTTCGAACCCAGTCAAAAGTCTCGGTTCATAAAAATCTTTTTTAATCATGAATTTTGACCAATCAAAATAGCGGACAGATCCAAACTGTTCAATTCGAACTAGAAATAAACAGTGCTAATGCCCGGACTTTGGCTTGAGTTCAAAAAAGGTTCAAAGTTCGAACCGAACTCGAACCAAACTCGAACCGAACCATTGTACGAGTTCGAGTCTGGTTCGAGTTCAGTTCGAGATTGACATATAGTATCATATACCAATTTGTAGCTCTGAATTTGGGCTACAGCTTTAATTATAAGTATAATTTATAGTATTTATTAAGAATTAAAGTTTAACTAGAGACAACTAAAATATTTTCATTTTTATGTTTATTGAATTTTATTATAAATGCTATATAACTCTCTGAATATTTATTATTAATATCAACTATCTTATATTAGTTTGTAGCTCTTATTTTTAGCTACAAATTTACTTAGAATCATAGTTTATAATTTTTATTAAAAAATAAATATTTACTATAGTATAACTAAAATGGATTAAAATCATAATAATTGAAAATATTTTTTAAGTCTATATAACTCTTTGAATATTTAGTATCAATTTCAAATATCTATATTAATTTGTAATTCTGATTATAATTTATAATCTTACTTAGAATCTCATTGAATATTTACTTGATTTCAAACTGGATTTTTAATTAAATTTAAATTTAATTTAAAGTTCAAATCGAATTTAAATTAATTTTTAGATTGCATTTAATTTTTAAACTAAATTAGATATATATTTTTTTCAGAATTCTAATTTGAATCAAACTCAATTTTCCAAATAATTAATATATAATAAAAATAAAAAAACTTTAGAATATAATATTTTATAATTTACATATTAAATCCAAACAAAAAAATATAATATTTGATTTCAAAAAATCATATTTCAAAGTTATTATATTAATTTTTGTTCAAAATTAAAATAAATATATTATTTTTATAATACACTATTATTAAATTTATCTAGTTTTAGTGAGTTCAATATTTATAAAAATAATCTCATTTTTAAAAGTCAAAAAGAATCAAGTTATATTTTTAACTTGTATAATTTTTAGAGTTTAATAATATTTTTAGATGCAAGAAATATTATTAGTCTAATAAAAATGATAGGTTATGAATTTTATTAATAAAATTCTAATTAAATTATCACTATTATAATAAGATTGATTAGAATTTTACTAAGCAAACATAAAAAATTATTTTTATACTCTTGATTAATTTAGAACTTGAGGAAGTATTCTTATGTAAATACTTGTAAAATCATAAGTCAAGTCATATCTGACTCAGACTCATAATACTTCAGCTAAGAGCCATAAAATCTAACACTGCTTTTATGAGTATATATATGAGCTGCTTCAACTCTCTCAGAGCTCTTGTTACGTTTAAGTAAATATGTTAGAGCTAATTTATATAGCTTAGTAAAATTAATTAATTGAAAATAACAGCTTGATCACGACTTGTGACATCCGTGCAAAATTTGAGAAACTTGATAAGAGTTATACCTGAGGAAAACTCTGTCAAAGATTCAGAATAATATTCTTGAAGACAAATTTGTATATATTTAACCAGATTCTCAAGAATCAATTCTGACTAATAAATTCAAAAGTGTTGAAATAATTTTTTATACAAATTATCTTTTTTTTGAAATATTATATGCTAATATATTTTAGCTATTACTTTTTTATAAACGATTAAAAAGAGTTAAAATTATTTAATATATTGATCTATATGCTTAGAACATTAATATACGAAAGTGTCCAATGACTTTGTTTGGGGAGTGTATTTCCAGGATGAAAGTCACTTTTTTTGTGAATTCTTAATAGGCCTTCAGTAATATCATTAATGATTCAATTTTTTTTTGTAGTTGGTTTTTATTTATCTAATACCAGTACAGTCTGAATCTATTTTCGAAAGAACATATTAGAAAACAAAAAATCAACACGCTCACACTTTAGAAATGATCTATGTTTACCTTGTTTATAAACTCCAATGTTGTTTAAATTTATGTTTTCATGGTCTCACTTATAATTATGTAATAATACTTTATAAATCTCATTTTAATGTTTTTACATTCAAAAATTCTGTGCATTCTTCTATTAGAAAATTAATATCATTATTTTCGTTAGACAAACCAGCTTTATTAAAGCAGTATTTGCTTTTTTGACAATCAGTACATTTACAATCATGAATATCGAGATTTCATCTTTGAATTAAATCTAATAATAATGAAAATTATTCGAATAATAATTAATTATTCGAATCCAACCACTATAACTCTGCAATTACAATCTTTAAACTCGGGTAAGATTGTGGCTGGCATCACCAGAAATAACTAATCACTTTTTGAGCCCTTAGGAATGAATTTAATTCAATATACAACATTGGCGTAAAATTTTGAAATTGAAAAAAACCCTTTTATGAAATATTATAAAAGAATAAGGTCTCTTTAGTCATTTTCAAATAAAATAAAATACTTCCTACAATAATCAAGACAACAAATAAACAATGAGTTCAAAAGTCTTCTTATATTTTTTACCTTTTTTTATATTTCTTACAATTTTGGTCGTAAATACAAGTCCAGTTACATCAAAGTATGTTCCTAGTCCTAATAATCAATTAAAAGATGGAATCACTTCGTCTCATGAATTTGCTTTTAAAAATGATAAAGCAGAGGTACAAGAAATTGTAATCAATCCAAATGAAAACCACGAAACATTATTCGTAGAACCATCTCAAATTGTTCGTCGTCGAATCCATCGTGTCCCAGGGTACAATCGTCGTCGAGTTGTGCGTTTCCCAGGGTATAGACGTCGTCGAGTTGTTCGCTTCCCAGGCCACAGACGTCGTCGAGTTGTTCGCTTACCAGGGTACAGACGTCGTCGAATTATTGGCTAGAACAAGATCGATTTCTCTAGATCCTATTATTTCAATTAATTGAAAGTATGTCTGAAATTATTTAAAGAAAATATATTTGCTGAAAGGAATCGAATAAAAAAATTTGCTAAATTTAAAGCACTGGTTGTATCAAATTAACGTTCGGAATGATTGATTGACGCTATAAAGTCTTTAAAAACAAGTGATATCGATCTCGATATACGTAAGTAGCATTTAATAGAAAACGATAATAAGTGATTTTTAGCGACAGTAGAGAAAATTTATGTCGACTAAATTACCAAAGAAGACGAGACAGACGTGACAATATTGTTCTCGTTAATTCAGAAATTGTTATAATTAATGAATTAATGAAGTAACACAACAGTGAAAGAATAAAGACTAAATAATTGGGTTCACTAAAGGTTCTAAAGGTCTCCTGTGGTAGCTTGTATGCAAACTAACTTACTACCAAAAATAAATATAGAGGCAAAGAGAAGAATTAAAGAAAAGGATATAATAAATTAAAATAAAATAGAATAACTATTAAAAAATATAACAAGACTTATTGGGACTGCCTAATGAAATAACAAGATTAATTGGACTTATTGAGACTGTCAAATAAGAAAATAAAATAACAGGACTTATTGAGACTGCCTAAAAGTAATAAAACTAAAATAATAAAGTCAACAGCTATTTAGAGTGGAGGAGCATTCACTACTTGGAGTCAAAATTTGAAGATAATCAAGAAAATAATAGTGTATTCACAAGTATAATATCACAAGTAAGAATCTTATTATTTTTATTAGATTAGAACATGAGAGTTTCTAGTGAAGAGACTCTTCTTTTATATATTTTCAATAGTTACTTCAATTTACATGATTAATAATAATTCTAAATTATACCACTATTTATAAACAATATTAAATAACATTAAAAAAGAACAAAGATCAAAAATCAAATGAGAAATTACACAAGATAAGAGAAAAGAAAATACAAGATAAAATTAATATGAATTTGAATGATTAAAAATAAGAGAAATCATAAGGACACAATAAAAAGAAAGATTTTAAAGAAAAATTGTATAATATAAGATAAATTATAAAGAATGACAATATTAAAGATAAATATAAAAATAGTAATGAGAATAAAAATTATAAAGAATGACAATATTAAAGATAAATATAAAAATAGTAATGAGAATAAAAATACAAATGAGAAATAAAATATAATTGATTAAAGATAATGAAATGTGAATTGAAAATATTTTTGTTGATGATAAGATATATCAATAGCAATAAGAGAAGAAAAATACAAAAGTAAAGATAAATGTTAAAGTATATATAAAAAAATATAATTTGTTGATAATTAATTTAATTATCAATCAAAAGGAAAGTGATATTTGTGAAAATATGACTGTATAATATCAAATAAATACAAAACTTGCTTGTATAACATAAAAAGTATAAAATAAATATGAATATCATTAGATAAAATTATGATACACCATCATAAAAATTATTGAATTACAAAATTTTTGTTGAAAATGGTAATAATATCTTATTTCATCACTGACAAATTCATATTACCAGTCACACAAGTATTAACAACGCCTGAAATAGTACACCTTATTTTCTTGTATTTATCAATTGAATCACTCCTTGTTAACAGAGATTTTTGTCAACAATGGCATGCCATTATGAATATTCCAAAAGAATTTGCACAAAAATTGAAAAAAAATCAACTAAATGAGTTTATATCAAATCGCTTGAAAAAGAGAACAGCAGAAAATGTGGGAAGAAGAAAACTACGATCAGAAAAATAAGAAAGCTTAGCTATGAACTTAAAGAGCTTGAATTTAAAAAATACAGAATACAAAAGAGAAAACTTATCTCTCAAATCAGAAATTTCAATGCTTCGAGAAAGATTATTTGAACAAATCCGATTAAGTGGATCAAAGATTTGATTAGCTTGATGAGTCCAAACATTTAAGCAATTCTGTAATTTCAAAGAGATCGAGGAATTCAAGCAGTTCAAGATATTCAAGTAGCTCAAGGAGCTCAAGTAGTTCGATAATCTCAAAGAGTTCAGGCAACTCGAGGAGTTTAAGCAGTTCAATAATCTCAAAGAGTTCAGACAGTTCAAAAATTCAGACAATTTCATGATCTCAGAGAGTTCAGACAGCTCAAGGAGTCCAAGAAATTCGAGACGCTCAAACAATTAGAGGAATTCAAGCAGTTTGAGATGGTCAATTAGTTTGATAATCTCAAGAATCTCAAGCAGCTCAAGGAGTTCAAAGAACTCATCTTGAGGGTTTCAAGCAATTTACAAGATTCGAGTTTCAAGTGCAAACAATAATAAAGTTTAGGATATTGAAAATCAGTAATTGTTTCAAAGAATTATTTTAGTTTAGATATTGTTTTATAATATTTCTTAACTTTTTAAAACCATTTATAAGCTTATTTATTTTTATATATCATAATATATACCGTTTATTATGTTTTATATTCAAAATAATCAGAACAGGTTGATTTTTTTAAAATATACACTTCCTTCCAACAAGTGAATGTTTGAAACCGATTTTTTTAAGTCTTATCAGCTGATAGCTATCCAATTTCAGTTATTTTAGTAAAATCGATTAGAAGTTGGTATCCAAAATGTTTGATACAAGGCCTTAATGATTAGCCTTGGTCAACAATGTGATGCTATCTATATAATTAAATAAATCCTCATAAAGGAGACCTTTGAGTATTATAATCTCTAAACCTAAGTACTAATTAAAAGTCAAAGTTTTTTTGCTAACTATTATGCAAGTCATACTGATAAAAAATAAATTCGTATTAACGTTAACTTGTTAATCAAATAATTATACTATCGCTATCAATAAATCTCTTTATAAAACTGGTTCTATTTTTAGTAATACATGTACGTATACTATTGTTATGCTGGTTAACATTAAGTAATGCATGTACATGTACGTAGTAAGCTTTATTATAGATAATGCGATTATTAAAGTGTTGCTTTGTGCTTTCTACTAAACGTAAATGAAATTAAGTCCAATAATTAATTATAATGTTATAAAATGACATATCTATTTCTAATTCCAAAACGAATACCACACTAAACTCAATTCCATTTTATGCGCAAAGAAACTACTTAAGTTTTGGATGCTTTGGAGAATGTTGGTACAAGCAAAACTGGTTATAACGAACTCTGGATATAATGAAGTTTGAATTTGCAATAACTTAGTATAAATCTTGATATAATGAAGATTTCAAAATTTTTAATGTGTTCGGTCACCTTCGTTATATTCAGTAATGTAGTACTTTCAATAAAATTACATTCTTTTGTACCTGTACACCGGAAATGGTCGCCAACAAGCTACTCTCTCCCGCAGACTGGTTACCACAGAACACGACAGTTTGTAAATCAACGGCATGATGGGCACCAAGACGTCGTAAACTTTTAAAATTTCGATATAAAAACTGGCTTTTTGAGCATACTGACTGTTTGACAGGCTCGAAAGATCATTTGTTTCACTTTAAGTTATTTTTTTTTGTAGTGTGGTAATTATTGCAGTGGTAATAGTTTTGGTTTAATTATTATATTACGAACCTTTAATCGGAGGATGTCGTGCTGGAATCCACAGTACCGTTTAGCACTGTATATAATAACCAAAGTCTTATTCAAAAATTGTGGAACTCTTAAATCGACAATATGTTTCAAGTTTAAAATGTTACTACTCAACATAGAGGAAAATACTCAACATAGAGGCAAAATTTTCAAAATCTGACCGGTAACTTTGTTCTTTATAATAAGTTCTACAAAGTTACCGAAAATTTTGCCTCTATGTTGAGTAGTAACATTTTAAACTTGAAACATATTGTTGATTTATGAGTTCCTGCACCATATTATATTTAGAGTAATATATATTTAGGGGGTTTATAGTGTCTACATAATCATTGGGAATATTATGTTATTATTGGGGTATTATGAAGAATGTTGTGAATAGTGTTGTACATGGGACATCGTGGACAGATTTCGGACATTGTGTAACCAACTTTGATGTCGAATTACGCGAAATTCTATTAAGACAAGTTGTCTTGAACTACTAATTAAAGTTGTTCACAATTGATTTTTGCATATATCTACAAAGTTTCGATATATATTTATATGTAACACAAGAGTACGGACGTCCGCGGACCGGACGCGGACATCTCAAAAAAGTCGCGGACATCCAAAATGTACAACACTGCCTTTAAGTGTAAGCATATCGCTTTTTTGTTTTTCAATCTAATTAACTTTTTCAAAATTAGATTCTGACTGCTCTAAAGTGCAGTTCTCTTCATTATGGAATAACTAAAAACCAAGCTACAAATGAATACTCGATAGTTACTGGTCCATGAATTCCGAATACGAAGCAATGACTTGGGATGACAAATTGGGATATTTAATTGAGATCATTAAAGGGTTAAATAAATTTTACAATGAGGAATTTATGCATTGTGACTTTCATCCTGAAAATATATTATTATTCGATAACAATACTCAAATTTCTGAGTTTGGACTTAGCAAACCAGCAGATATATAAAAAACTGATCAAGAAATTTGCAGAGTACTTACTTATATGAGTACAGAGGTACTAGATGGAAAGTCATACACTAAAGCTGCAGATATTTATAGTTTAGGGATGATTACATACGGGGTTGCCACAGGTGAACGACCATTTGGTGAGCGGAGTCATGATATACACCTCGTATTAGACATCTATAACACAATACGACCTACGATACCAAGTAGTGTTCCTAAATTATTCAAGTTTGTTATTGAAAAATGTCGGGATTCTATTCCAGAAAACAGACCAACTGCGTGGGAACTTGAAGAGTTTATCTTCACTATTAGAGGAGAGGATATAATATAAAACTGAATACTTTGCATTTTCAGTACTACAACTCTTTAGAATATCCTAAAACAATGAAGAAATTAAAGAGTGTCTTAAACTAGAAGAACAGAAATGGAAAGAACTTGAGGAGAAGATGAGAAACGTTACTACAAAAATGAACAAAAACAGCAAATCCACTCAAATGCAGTTTACACCAGTCGAATGTTTACTTCAAAATCAATACCCATTCTAACTAACAAAGGTATTTTTTATTCTAAATATAAATCACTATTGACATTTAATATTAATTAAAATTCATATCGAATGTCTAGGAATGTCAAGTGTCTGTTTGTTTGTTCCAAAAGAAGGTAAAAATCGCTTGTTATGTTTATTAAATATAAAAAATATTTGTTTACATACTACTAACAATACAACTTTAGAATACGTGACTACTGAATATGATATAGACATTAATGTCGAATCTACAGGTGTCAGTTTGCATCTTCAAGACGAAGCAAGCGAAGGTGAAATTTATTAATTATACCACAGTATATATATTTTAATTTATAATGTTAGTAGTATATGTCTCACGAGAGTTTGAAAATGACGGAAAAGATGCCCGAAAGGATATTCAAACACAACGTAAGTTTTTCGTTAACAACGACAGAGTCCCAACGTTTTAAAAAATTTAATTTTTTAACAAAAACTAGATTTCAAAGATCATAAAACGAACAGCAAACTGCTTATTGAAGACGTATTGGAAGAATCAAATAAAAGGGAAAGACTTCGTTTTCATTGAATTAAGACAAATGTTTTATCTATTACCAATCAAGTTAAAAAGAATGATAGTAAAGGTAACAATTTTATTTTTAATTATTGACTTTTTGTAAATACGTACGTACGTATCTTGCTAGACTTCCACGTTTTTTCTCATTATTTTATGCTTAACGCAGAAATCGACTTCCACATATAACGATAATGATTGTTATGTCACAGTATTTATTTTACTATTATCGTTATTTCAAAACCCATTTTATAAGCGAACTAATACAGTTTTGATAAAATAGTGTTACATGTATTAAAATTATGTTTATACAGTGGATGGTCGTATTTCTGAACCGTGGACCCGGGATCTTTTACATGGCCATTTACGATTCGTATTACGTCTACAACATGCATTTGCTGTATTGAAAAGAGCCTTCTGTTATTTACACACAATAAAAGTCATAAAAGGCTTCTTTTTTATGCATTCTATCTCATTTTTCATACATAGAAATTGATGCTATTCTTTTAACACACAAAAATGGAAGTTTAAATGTTTACTGCTACGAACATCTCATTTATTTACAAGCGGAAGTGAATAACGACTTTCATACATATCATTGTTTTTAAATAACGATAAAAACACTGCCATAATCACTAATCAAATAAACTCAAAGATGACATCTAAAATTTCGAATACTCATGATTGTAGTAAATGTACGCGTTGTCAATATAATAAACATACGATAAGCGTAAATAAATGCGCAAACAAAGAAATAGAAATCGTTTTGGTCGTTGTGCTTTAACTCGAAATTACCTATTATAATATTGCTATTTAATTCAATAAACTATAATTTAATCCTTACCAATTTCATTAATAAAGAGCATGATTTTGGAAGTGTTCATTATAAAATTTTAGTTGTTCTTGAAAAAAGATCGATATATCTTCATCCTCCTCGTTAATTTCTGTTTGCAATCCAAAAGAAAAAATATTAATGATTAATGAAGCCATTAAATATAATTTTACCTTCGTTTGAACATGTAAATTGACGCTTGTAGAGCTAAATATTCGATATGAATTTTAATATGAAATGTCGGAATCGGAATTAGCTTTTAAGTAAAGTTTCGATTAGTGTAAACTGCATTTAGTGGATTTCTTGTTTTTTGTTCATGTTTGTAGTAACGTTTTTCATCTTCTCATCAAGTTCATTTAATTTCTGTTTTCTAGTTTTAGACACTCGATAATTTCTTCGCGTGTCTTAGGAGATTCTAAAGAACCGTAGTACTGAAAATGCAAAGTATTTTGTTCCCACCCTTCATGGAAATTGTGGATAGAGTAAAGAAAGTCATAAAATTGGTCTGTTTTCTGGAATAAGATCCCAACATCTTTCAATAAACCTGAATACTTTAGGAACATTATTTGGTATTGTAGGTCGAACTCCGTTATAGATGTCGCATACAAAGTACATATCATGACTTCGTTCACCTGTGACAACCTCTCATCTCAAAACTATAAATATCTGCAGCGTTAGTATATGGCATTCCATTTAGCACTCTGGGCGCATATAAGGAAGTTAGTACCCTAGCCATGGCGAAAAAAAGTGTTGGATCATGTGATTCCTGATCTGACACCGACCTCCGACATCCCCCCCTTATAATATATAATATTAGTATTTCGGTTAGGGTTAGCAGACGGTGGCGTAGTATATACCGTATCCTGCCGGTTATAAGCAACAATTTTTTGACCAAAATTTGGGCTCTTAGTTGGGGGATTGCTTATAACCGGCAGTTTTGTTATTTTTTAAAAAAAATTCAACTTTTTAATAGTGTGCAAAGCAATTTCTAATAAAATGTGTTCTCCACGATTAAATGATCGCTATATACTCCAAAATTCTTATTCTGGCTTTCATAACGCTGATAGCTGACTCGGTGCGACAAGAAAATCAGTAAATGATCGATTTGGTAATTTGTGAAATGCGCGATCAGTGTCTGTGTCGCGTCTCAAATTTCGCGCTCAATTTCACGTCAAATTCTACTTCACAAAAAAATATTATGCCTCCAACAAACCCGCAAAAAGAGTGATCCGAAGCTCATACACAACTCGACAAAAATTAGATGCAATATCTCTTGCAAAAAGAACTAGTAATAATCAAGCAGCTCGAGAATTAGGTCTTAGTGCTTCTCAGATATCCTCAAAGCTGCAAAATCAAGCACCCAAAAATTGGTGCTGGTGACCATGCTCATTATCCTGATGCTGAAACTGCTCTAAAAGAGTGGATCTTAAGTCTGCGAAAAAATGGTATTAGTGTTACCAGCAATATTGTAAAAGAAGGAATGAAACTATTGCTTCGAACAGAGTTTTATAAACATTATCCAGGTGCTTTTGAGCAGTTTTTCACATCTGATCACTGGTTTTATAGATTTTTAAACTGTCATGATCTTTCTCTCCATCATCATACAAAAATATCTCAGAAACTTCCAGCAGATTTAACTGAAAAGGTTATTTCATTCCATCGATATATTATCAAGTAACAAAAAAAACACAGCTATGACTTGAGTCAAATTTGAAACATGGATGAAACATCAATGTTTTTTGACATGGTGAGAAATACAACAATTGATATTTTAGGTACTGTTACAAGTGAGTTTTTAGAGAGTTTAGTACTAAATTAATGTGAATAATATTATGTCAAGCTAACTAAACTCAGTCATAACTTGGATTTGTTAGTTAATGAATATGCATTGTTTTATTGTTATTATTATTATTATTATTACTAAAAGATGTTGTGAATCTTTTTAGTGTAAATATATTCTAAGTGTGCTTTATATTCTTAGTGATGTGATTAAAAATAAGTTAAATAAGTCAATATAATCAAAGTAATTATGCACAAGAAGATGATTGTAAAGGAATATAATTAAATTTCAAGTTTATTGATTTTGATACAATAACTTTATAGAATAAGTTATTTGTGCTAGCTATATCTTGATCAAATTGATGTCTTTTTCAAAGCATCGATTGTTTTTTTATATAATAAATTTTAAAATTTTATTATATTGAACTAAATATTTTTGATTAAATAAAATAAATAGAAAACATATAAAAATTATATAAAAAAATAAAAAAATATATAATAATTATAAAAATATAATAAATTATATAAAAATTATAAAAATTATATAAATTATATAAAATTCATAAAATTTATATAATTTTATGTGAATTTTATAAATCATATAGATTATGCAAATTATAAAAATTATAAAATTAATTAAAATAATAATTAATAATAAATAATAAATCACATGTAAAATCACATATACAAGTTATATATCAAAATCATATATTACATATAAAAGTCACATAATTTCAAATTTATTCAATAGAAATAGAACTAATTAAATAATTAAATAATAAATAATTAAATTAAATAAATTTAATTATTAAAAAATGTTAAATATAACAAAAGTGATTAATTATCAATAAAATAACTATATTATAGAATATTTGAATTATAATAACACCAATACTGTTCACCTTCGAACAACAGAAAATGAAAAAAATCATTTTATCTACATCTTAATTGTGTTTACTGATGGTATCAAGTTAAAACCAATGGTGATTTTCAAGGGAAAATGATTATCTAGAGAACTTTCACAGGAAATTATTGTTAAAATGCAAGATAAAGAATGGATAGATAAAATATTGATGCAAACTTGAATAGAGAAAGTGTGGGTATCTCATGCAAGAGGATTATTAAAATCAAAAAACTTGCTTGTTTTGACTTTTTTTGAAGAACACAAAACTGAATCTGTCAAATACAAATTTTGAGAACATAACTACAATATGATAATTATTTCTGGCAGACTTATCTTTATTGTATAATCATTGAATGTGTGTCTAAATAAGTTTTTTAAAGATTGAATATATGAAAAATGGCATTTATGAATGGCAAATGAAGAATTTTCATTAACAAAAGATGAAAATTTATGAAAACCAAGTTATAAAATTATATGCGAATGAATTATTCAAGTATGAGAAGAAATTCCAACAGAAATGATAAAAAATCATTTTTAAAATATGGTATTTCAAATGAAATGAATGGATGATAAGATAATTTATTATATAAATCAGATGGTAATAATTTAGATAATGATGAAGAGATGGTCAAAAACAATAATGATATGTAAAAAAGAAGTATTATATAAATATAATAAAGAAATAAAAAGAGATTGCTTATAACCAGAAAAATAAAAATCAATAAAATTTGGAGGTATTGCTTATAACTAGTATTTCTTAAAACTGGCGATTTTTCAAAAATAAGCATTTGTTTTCAATTTTTGCCTTACACATTGAGCTTGCGATTTAATTAGTGCATGATTTTAAGAGGGATATCAGATAGTTAGTATCAGGATCAGAATCACATGACCTGATACTTTTTTTCGTCATGGCTAGAGTACTATAATAACCATGTCTGATATCACTGAAATTATAGTATTTTGCCTTATTTAGATGATGTTATTGGGAATTCGTTCACAGTTGATATCAGTAGTCACATGATAATGATCACCTCAAGGAGTTCATTAAAGAGAGAGTAAGACCTTGTTTTGACAGTATTCCAGCAAATGAATTGAGGATTTGGAAATTAAAATACATGCTGAAAATATCAAAGAACAAATTATTCAAAACTGTTGGAAAATATATTAATGAATCACCCACTAGCAATGACATCTGTATAATCGTACAAGCATTCACTGGTAAGTGTCACCTAATATACCTATCAAACAAGAAAAATTGTAGTTATCTTATTCATAGTTATATATTATTATTATTTTTGTATTAAAGCAGGGGTTTTCTCAGCATGATATAGTATCTCCAATTAAATAACTTGAGTATAGTTTATAGTTCTGTATCTTAACTCACTGGTATTTATTTGTTCGAAGGACAATCTACACACCCCTACAGTATATTACCGGAAATTTAATGTCGATCATTCAACGAATCAAAGTTTTTATTATTAAATAAAA